>JAZBQO010000170.1:0-57481 GCA_038407005.1 Ceratocystis sp. C1944
ATTCTACACTACAAGATCCCATATTTCTCACATACTGTGTTACATTAAATCTCGTTTTACTCCCACGTTGAGGAAAGGGAAAAAGATATCATGCACCTCATGTAATGTGCTTGATAGGTCAGCGACACAGACCAGCAGGCGACAGACTTTTATCAATGTTCTGAATTTAATTCACAATAGAAACACCATAATCCATCTGATTAATTGAAATTGATCACTATACTACCTGTTGATCTCATTGCCTCCTGACATGTCCTTGCATTACTGTCTTATTCTCTTATTCAAGTTGTCAACCCTTTCCTGTACTGTAGTAAGACCATCTCATGCATAATAACAGTTGTTGCCTTCTCAAAATGCCGCACGGCTTCAATTATTGACTCAGGGGAGCCGCTCTTATGATTTCTAATCATCCCTTGCAGATACTTGCAGTCCGATTGGGCCTCTGGCACTGTCTTTGGGGTCCTTGCAGTCCAAGGGGTCGATGGCATCGTGGCCTCTACAGGAGGCATCGGAGTCTGTAGCTGCGCTTCGAGATGGCATTTTCTGGGTCAAAGGGAGCAATCCCAGCTCCTCTGAAACCTCTCTTGATATTGCTTTCTGTGATAGCAGCTTGGTGGGCAGTGTGAATGGCAGAAAAGAACCCAGTCTTGGAAATGTGGGTAATAGAGAATTTGATCAAATGCCCTATTTCCTGACTGTATTCCTTTTTCAGCGGCCTAAAGCACCCTACATCAAGAGTCTGAAGTAGACGAGAGGCATGCACAGGCATACAGAGCGCAATAATCTTGTTCTCCTTGTAATATTCCCCAAATTCGATAGAGTGGTGACTTTCGTGACTATCAAGGATGAAGAGGCGATAGTGACTATTTGTTCACTTATCTGTAGCCCGATCAAAGTGCTTGAGCCACTCAATACCCAGATTGCTATTATTAGCCCATCCATTTTCGCTCAATGCAATAACCCAATTGCTGGGGAGGCTGCATGCTTAGTACCAATTGGCAAGGCGATATTTGCCTGCGCCAATGATAAATGGTGGAATCGACTGACTGTCCGAATTGATCCTCTCAATCACACTAATCCATTCATGGTTTCCAGGCTGCACTTGCCTTGGTCTTCCTTGCCTGCAGGAGCTTATAATGACTATTCCAGGCTCAATCAAGACCATTATGGGTGTTATGCCTATGTCTATGATATGGCAGTTGTAACCCTACAGCTATTGACCACAGTAAACAGAACACTATAATCACTCATGTAGATGCACATATATACAGCAGAATCACATCAATAGCAATCCTAAAATGTATGTCGATTCTTCTGGTTCTTAATGCTTGATGAACAAGGAAGGAAACTCTGTGATAGACTTCTGAGGCTGATGCTTCATAAGTCTATCTCAGAGTGGGGTCAGGGTCAGATTATCATATGACCTTGGAGCCAAAAGCCACACTGGCTATGATGATCCAACAAGCAAACCATCTGAGTACATGTAGAATGTGAAGCAGTTAGTAGACAACTACCATTGCTGTTACCCTGACAAGCATGGGCCTTAAGTAAACCCTCTTGGTTACTCTTTCAGCATTGATGGAGCTCTGCTGTAGAGAGGGGGGTATGGTCATGGTACACCAGTGCTTCCTGTCTGACTAATGTCTTGTGTGATGCTAGCTTTGCCTACTAGGATCATGACTGTAGCCTGGCTCACTACTAAAGCCTCACTCACTGCTAGCCTTGCCTGGTGACACCTACATGTGTGCCCCTATTTCTTTTAGGCAGTTACTATGTGGGCATCATGTTTTTTCTACACAGGCATCAGTCTTATATGGGCATCACATTTACGCACTCTGATTGGCTGGAATATGTCTGTTAGTGCATTCCATGCTCTGGAATTCTGCCAATGTACCTCTCTCCCCTGGCCAATTCTATGGCTGATTGATTCTTACACAAAGAAATGTAAAATGGAAGGGATAGTTACTCATTGTGTTGAAGACTTCACTCATTACCCTGATATATGATTTCTTTATCCTATGTTATTACTCTTAAGTACTATGATGCAGCTGCCCCTATGCAGGAAAACAACCTCATGACAGCCAGTAGAGTAAGGCAGAGAATGGCTGTATAGAGGCTGAGGTCACCTGGGAGCTGGGGGATAATCCTCTCAGAATAGGAAGAAGGGGTGTAGCTGACATCTAGAGAAGGATAGATAAAGATGCCAAAGAATAACAAGCCTTACATCTAATGGACAGAGATGGAGATTGCATTGCATTTAGAGAATGAGAATCAAGTGGTTATATTTGAATAATAAAGGCAGCTCAAATAAATAGTATAGAGACAAAGGCTGCGAAATGGCCCTTCCAGAAGAAGAAATTCACAGCAAATGTAGTGTTGCTAGCTATAGCAAACACTGAAACCAAAACGTGCAGTAGAAAACAGTGTTGATAAGGAAATATACCAGTCGCCTGATGGGAACACTGATGTATCCAACCGTCATGACCAGATCAGACATAGCCTTTGCAACAGCAGTGCCCTTAGAACACAATTCAACCCTAGCTGGAAGACATTTAGATGCTGCTAAACAGTTGGCAAGGCATCTTGGAGATACTGCCTGACTGGGCATTGAATTTAGCTTACTGCGTTATAAGGGAATAGATGAAGCCTTGATAGGATATCCTGACGCTGACTACATGAACTACAAAGACAGGATGTCAATATCCAGCATTGTATTCATACTAGCTAGTGGCCCAAAAGGAATAGATAGCTCAATAGCAAAGAAGCGTAGCTACTTCAACAACCAAGGTTAAGTTTGTTGGATTCACTTTGTGCACTAAGGAAGGAATCTAGATACACAGGATGATACAGTGGTGCCTCAAAAGGCTCCAAGTCAATGAAAAAAAGAGTCAAATTGTGCAAACCATTAGAATACGAGAAAACACCCCGATACATGGTGATAGTCAAGCTGCAGTAAAGATTGCAAACAACCTAGAATCCAGCGACTGGACTAAACATAATTGGCATTGAGTATCATGAGGCCAAGGACTGAATACAACAAGGGAAAGTGAAACTTGAATACATCACAACAGAAAATAAGCTGGCAGACAGAATTACCAAGCTACTAACCCTTGCCAAATTCAACAAGTTAAGGCCACAGATGAACATATGCCTACCTAGTGTTGACCTGATTAGAAGCAGATTCTCAATAACAGTGCCCTGGAATCAGCAATATTCAGGTTAACACTAGGTATACCCTGGCATCTAATACTTTGGCATAGTTGTGCTGAATGATAGAACTTGACTCATTGATAAACCAATAGCAAATTAATACATTGCATAACACACTAGGTACTAAACTGGAGATTGCTGTGATGGTTCTGCTTGTATTCATAATAGCTATGGATGAACACCCATCATATCTGAATGGCACAGAGTGTATTGCTGGTACTGGAACTTGGACTTCTACTAATACACAAACCTTGGTACACACATTATCTCAGAGATCCTCCCAAGCGGGATCGCTGCGCCCTCTTCCTTCACAGCCAAGTACTGTCGCTACTACGATTCTAAGGGGCTCTCATGGCGGAGGATCGACAAATTTGCAAGTTTGCAGCTACAGTTTCTGGCTGGGCTGCATGCAGCATGTGTCTAGTGTTCGCCACTTAACAAACCGATTTAGTTATGGTTATCTAGGGGAGGCAAACGCTGCTGTTAGTTGGCTAGTCAGTCAAGGGCAGTCAAGGTGGCTGGAATTCATTCTTTTATGACACTTGAGAGGACCAGTAGCATCACACACAGTTACTTGTCAGGGGGGTCATTACCATTAGGCCACCAACTACTTGATGTCAGATTCTGAAAGAAGAAAAAGGGAAAAAGGGAAATCACGCATTCCCTCAAATAGTAATTGTAGACCTTCTCATTCTATTCACTTCTTCTTTCAGGCCAGCTATGGCAGGCATAGTTGCCATATGTGACACATAGCGCGAATCATTAAGCTCCATGTTACTATATATGCTTAGACCAATCTACCTGATCACTATTCTAGGTTTTCATTGGCACTGTATACAAAGTCAGGAAGAGTCAGTGTAGTTTTCCGACACTCGGTATGTAATTTTACTCGAGTGAAGGGAGGCTTGAATACGAATACATTACATAAATGTAAATTGTAAGCCGGGCTATCTTGCTAGAACTAACATGGGCCGAGACTTGTAGAAGGAATGGCTTCATCAGTGCTGTTGCTACTCAGTTATGTTGGCAAATACGAATGAATTTCAGGTAGTTAATCATGACGTCAATATATCACAGTGCATGTGCCCAATTGTAGACCTCAATGTAGTGGAAACAAGTGTCTCTATAGAATTTCAGACTATGCTTTGCTAGGCACTTGCTCTGTATACTGTTATATTACTACATAAGCACGTTTAAAAATACAAAAGATGTGAGATACTAACTGACATTTGGAATTATGCTGAGACATGAAAATGCTTACCTTCCAATCAAAGCATGCCACTTAATCCGACCGGCTGCAAAATATAAAGCTCTGCTGTGCCATGGGATCTCCTACTGCTTAGATAAGTGTCTCGCTATCAAGTATTCGACTTCACAGCTGATGGCATGAGCGAGACTAATAATAAAAGGCATAAAGACTGAGCCTGCACTTTCTCATGTTCAGAACGATAGGGCTATATACATTGGTCCTTTCTTGGATGGATCATTTATGGAAAGGAATAGTTAATAAGCTAAAGTTGCTGGAGTCGGAGAAGAACGTTTTTGACCGAGGGGTCGGAGGATGACTAAGAGTTGATCAAACGCACTTGTTCAGAGTGCATTGATCATGGCAGGACACAGGATATTTTGTTTCCTGTATTTCTAATTCGACTCTTCTTTGTCTATCAAGGAGGCAGCATGTGGACTTTAGGCTAATAGGTGGGAACTATGCCAGCCATAGAGGAAGCGTAAAGTCAGACACACTAAAGTCCTCTTTATCATTTGCTTTATAGCCATATAGCATCGCAGTAGCCAACTATTGTCACCGCTGCTTATTAGGGCCTCAAGCACACCCTCTTAAGGATGGCGCTTTTTTACTCCCATAGTATCTCTTGTCTTGTTCTTTAGCCCTTTGCAACTTTGTGTCAGCAACACTCTTTTCATTTAGCCCGAGTCCCTCCTATTACCAATCTTGCTTGTTTCGCAGTCCGGCTTCTATTTTCGAGGCTTTGTCTTTTTTCAAGTTGCTGCCCCTACTGTGAAGGGTTGAATCCTAGAACACCTAGTCCTAATATCTATGTGTTCCTACAGTAGACCACTGCACTCGACTTCATGATGACATTGGGCAATCACCAGCATCATGTAAGCAACCAAGAGCTTGATGCGACTTCTTGCTAAGTCATGTCTCGTGTTCACAAGTAGCATGTGTAGGAAAATCGAGAAGTATCATATTCAGGGGCTCCTCACTTTGGCCATCTTGTTTTGTCAGCATCATAGACCAGCACAGCTCATCTTTCCCCCATTAGACCCAGGAGGTAATCCTGTGATGGGCCTCAGCCCATTGAATTGTCCTATATTCCCTTTTCTTTTACAGGGTATTGGTTTAGCTAGCGGGGCCCAAGCCTGGCATACTCCACACAATACCCTCAAATGTGAATCCATTTAGCTTTTGGTAACCTAATGGGGCAATTAGTGTCAGTGAGTTGGCCTGATTCTTTCCATTCCAGCGGTGGTCGGGATGTCTAAGGTCCATTCTTCTTGTAATAGTATTACACACAGTATCTCGAACAGACATTCCGCATCATGTAGCACGGTCTACTTGCTAGGTTACGTGCCTCCCAAACATGCGACTGATAGCTATCTTTCTACACTCCTGTTTAATGTGCTATGCTGCCTCTCGGCCGTGGCCTGGGAGAGGCCTAGAGTTTCTTCTCCTGGTGACCTCCTTCAGGACCACCTCTTCCAGCCTGTCATACTCTTCTATTCCCCCTCCCCCCCCCAAAAAAATGCCATCTGTACGTGCAGTACAAATAAAGAATAACATTAAGCTGCATGTTTCCCTGTGTGATCATACACCTATGTGGAATGATTTCATTTGCATATCAAAAAGTGGCAAGGAACAGGGCTGGCCCATTTTGATGAAAAATAGTTTCTTGTTATAAAGTAAGACGGAATGGAATAATTAGCCGCTGTGTTCCGTGTGCTCCTTGCAGCTTTTATTCAAGGTCCCCCTTGATTACTAAAAAGTCAGGTCCACAGAGCTGGGCTAACTAAATCCCACTTGAGCAGCTTGTAAACCACAATATAGAATCATAATAGGCAGCCATTTTCACTGCTTCTGTCCAATAAAATAACATTCATATAGATGCAGTGATAATTTGATGAAGCGCTGTAGGAACAGCCTCCATGTCCATGAGTATGCTCAACTTCTGGAAGCTTTGAACTCTAAATAAAGACAAAGCCAATTTCACCTTGACATGGCCATGTGCCTTGACACAATGGTAGATGTTGCTATTCTCCATGTCCATTATACTGCTGTTTTGAGAGACAGAAAACCTGATTCCCTTTTTGTAGATGGCTCCTTATTCTTTTCTTCGGTTGGAACGTAGAGGAAATGCAGACAATTGAGTTACCTAAGAAGCGATTTACAATAGTATATAACGACTGCTACTCCCCGCTCAGAATTGGCCTTTGTCTCTTCATCTTCACACTCACATCCACTTTGTTCATTCTGTCTAGCTTCACATTCTAGTCATCTTCTTTCCATCTTCCAGTGACTCTGCTTCCATCTCGCACTCGCCATCTTTGTCGTGAGCCGCTCACTCCGTTCTTTTGAACTCACTTTCGCTCTTTCAATATTCATCACTAAAAAACTACAACCATGCAGTTCTGGACAGCAAGCATACTTCTCGCTTTCGCAGCGAATGCCGTTATGGCAGCCCCGCCGCCCGTAGACGTGGACGATATTGGCATGGACATGGACGAGAATCCTGGCTACTCTGACTGCAACTGGTTTTTTGACACTGGTGTGTGCCGTTGTCGCAACTGGAGAGGCAAATATGTCATAGTTGATAAGGAATATTGCGCCAGTAAGAGTGGTTAATCATCAAAGAGCTAGAGTCCAAGAACAGCCGTGATGCTTCCTAATTGAAGCTCTCTGATGATTGAGACATCTGGACAGCTGCTATCAGCTTGACATTTGTTATTTTAGACCAATATCTTGCATCAGGGGAATGCTGCGTTTCAGCTAATTCCCCCTCCAGCCTAAACATGACCCCATCTACCTGGCTGTACCTCTAGCTTGTTCTAACTTGGATTATTCCTGATATCCCATGAAAATTAAAGCCATTTAGTTAGTTACTTCATAAATAATAAATATAAAAAAGAGTAACTATCACATGTATCAAGTGCTTGTCACTAAATGTCTAGTCTATTCAGAAAAAACTAGCCCAAGTGCATGATAAGCATGTGTCAGAACATGACTAAGCAGGCATGCAGGAAATGACACATGACTGTAAGCCCAAGTATGTATATCCTGTTATGACATATGTCTATTTCATTTGAATTGATCAAGGACTAAGTTCTAAATCTCTTCATAACATCGTGTGCCACATATCTACATAACATGTTTACCTGACGTTATTCCGAGTGGAGCTGGAATCTCCACAACATATCCCATAGTTGAAGCACTCAGTGGTTGACAAACAAGAGAGAGAATAATCAATGCAGGCAATTCTGCAAAAGTGTACATAGTTTACAGGTATGTAATGGACTTTGTTCTCCTGAGTTTAGCTCTTTATTTATTCTATTTATCCTTCAACCATTAAATATGTCAATCCCAAATACCAAGGTGAAAATGCTTCTTACTCTTCAAGCTCTTCAAATAACCCATAACTAAGCCTCCAAAGCGTTTCAACCCTCGATAAAATCTATGAGAATAGGCTATGTCCTGGCAGCAAGGTATTTAATCGCATTGACTATCTGACCTTGAGGAATAGATCATTATCTAATTCATTCTCCACCTAGATTTGGAAGGATTTATCCCCATCTGCATGGTGCATAAGAAATGCCTGATCAATTGCTTGCCCTGTGAGACGCTACCAGTGGCCACGTGTTGGGCTTCAAACTTTGTTGGCCAACAACCAGGCCTACCTCAAGACACATTTCTTTCACAAACATGACTACTAGAGAGCCAAGTGCGAATATACAATCATCTGTAACTGGTTTATGCTTGTGAAGAACACAGTTGCGAAGTATGGCATATGGTTAGATGACTTCTATGATGTCAGCAAGACTGGCTTTATGATAGGCATAATTCAGGACAGAATGGCTGTCATGGGTATAGAAAGGCGTGGAAAGCCAATGTCAGACCAGCCTGGAAACTTTGAATGGATTATTGTCATTCAAGTGATTAAGGAAGATGGCTGAGTGATCTGCCATTCATCATTGGTGTAGGCATGGGTCAAAGACCTTGAATAGGCGAGTGGGATGCTAGAACTATAAGAGACAATGTTGAGAAAACGTCCACGAGTGCCCCGGAGAAGGTTCAGGTTAATAAATAAGACTGGGTTCTTATCTGTGAAAAAAAGGAGTTACATAAGTAGAGAGAGGGAAAAGAAATATTTTCCAACTTAATAATGTATATGATAAGTGAGCGACGCACTTTTGTGAACCCTCTGAATTAGATTCGCAATAGAAACACCACAATCTATCTAATCAATTAAAATTAATCACTATACTATTCTCTATTGACCTCAATTGTCTCCTGACAGGTCTTTACATTATGTCTGGTCTTTCTGCAAATACTACACTGCCAAACCTTTGCTCCTTGTGACCTTCCACGACTACCTCTTGAGGATTCAGCTGCTACCTGTGCATCAATATCTATCTCATCAATTGATTGTAATGCTTCCCCTATAGTCGCAGGCCCTTCTTTTTTGCATCCTAGTCCTTTTTCCCCTCCGGCGTCGTCCTACTCTCTTATTCTCTTGTTCAAGTTGTCGAACTCTTTCCTGTAGTAAGACCATCTCGTGCATAATAACAGTTGTTGCCTTCTCAAAATGCTTCACAGCTTCAATTATTCACTCGGGGGAACTGCTCTTATGATTTCTAATCCTTCCTTGCAGATAATTAGAATTCGATTGGGCCTCTAGCACTGTCTTTGGGGTCCTTACAGTCCAGGGGTCGATGGTATCGTGACCTCTACAGGAGGCGTCGGAGTCTGTAGCGGCACATCAATTTTCGACATGACAGAAAGATGAGAAATCATAAGAGCAGCTCCCTGGAGTCAATAAGTGAAGCTGTGAAGCGTTATGAGTAGGCAACGGCTGTTATTAAGCATGCGATGGTCTTACTACAGGAAAGAGTTCGAAAACTTGAACAAGAAAATACGACAGTAGGGCAGCACGAGAGTGTGAAAAGGACTAAGATATAGAAAGAAGGGCCTTGAAATATAGGGGGAGCATCACGATCAATTGATCAGACAGATATTGATGTGCAGGCAGGTAACAGTTGAATCATCGAGAGGTAATCGCGGAAGGTCACAAGGAGCATAGGGTCAGCAGTGTAGTATTTGCAGAAAGACTAGATATAAAATAAGGAACTGTCAGGAGGCAATAGAGGTCAACAGAGAATAGTATAGTGGTTAATTTTACTTGATCAGATAGATTGTGGTGTTTCTACTGCGAATTTAATCCAGAGGGTTGATAAAAGTGCGTCGCTCACTTATCTGCGTCGCTCGCTTATCATATACGTTATGCCAGCTATATTACAGAATCAGTATGCTGGCCTACTTGAAATTTATGCCAAGGCCCAGCACACCTTGATAGGCTTTTTCCCATTGTGCAACCTTTGCCTCCTCATTCCCCATACTATTCAGTCCTTTTTCATTGCATGCTTTAGGCAACACAAGCAGGCTTGTGAGTAAGCAATGAAGCCTCCTACCAGATTCCCCTTGACCATTTTTGCCAACACTGACCTCGTGTGTTTCAGTACTTTCTATTAGGTTACTATGATAGGAGTCAAGATGAGTGTTCAAAGAGTGATTGTCTTCATTTCTCTACACCTACAAAGAGTCATATAGTGTTGCATGGCGCACTATCCAGGTTAAGTGGCGTCCCATACATGCCCCACTTATTCATACCTCTAGTGGCTAGGGTTGACACCCTATCATGAATCCTGATGAATCCTCATGAGCAATATATAAGGGGTGAGGTCCAAGGACGTAGTGTAAAAGTTAAAGTACACGATAAGCATGCGGACCAAACAAGTATATGCACCAAAAAAATCAACACTCAAGACAGAAAGTGGCATAAAAACACAAAAAAGCATCTAAACAATTGAAGCCAAGTGCTATGTTCTTCTGCGGACATTGTAGAAACTATCTGACATGTTCTTGCATTATGAACAGTTCTGCCACATGTCCTACAGTGCCTTTCACCCACTAGCCCTGACCTTCCTCGACCACTACTTCTCGATAATTCCCCCTCTATCTGTGTGTTAATGTCCTTTTGATCAATTGCCTACCTACCGTTATCTACAGTCATTGTTCCTGTATTCTGTAGCCGCCTTCTTTTTGCTCTGCGCCGTTTGCTAAGGGTCTTGTTTGACTGTCGAAGCGTCTGGTTCTCAGATTTCAATAATGTCATTTGATGCATTATTGCCGTTGTTCCCTTGGAAAATGACTTGAGCACCTCAAGAATAGATGCTGGAGAGCTACTTTGATGCTGCCTGATTCGTCTTTCAGGGTATTCAGATTGAGAAGTGGCCTCAAGTACTGTCTTTGGTGTCTTGGGAAACCATGGGTCGGGAAGGCTGGCCTCCTCCTCGACTGTTGTTGGGGTCTGTAGCCGCACATCAAGCTTAGAAATGACACTTTCAGGATCTAAAGGAACAAGTCCGGCTCCTCTAAATCCCCCCTTGATCTTTCTTTCTGTCATAGTGGCTTGGTGGGCGGCATAAAATGCTGCAAAGGAGTCAGTCTTGGAAACGTGGGTTATCGAACATCTGATCAGATGCTCGATTTCTTGACCATATGCTTTCTTGAGAGGTCCAAAGCAGCCAATGCCAAGAGGCCGGAGTATATGAGATGAATGAGATGGCAGACAAAGTGTGATAATGTTGTTTTCCTTGCAGTGTTTCTCAAAGTCAACTGAGTAGTGGCTTTCATGACTGTTGAAGATCAGAAGGCAATAGCGACCACTAGATCATGCCTTTGTATGCCAATCAAAGTGCTTAAGCTACTCAAGGCCTGTCTCATTATCAGTCCAGCCATTGTGGGTTTTCACGATAGCCAAATCCCCCAGAAGGTTGCCTTCTTGGTGTCAGCTGGCAAGGTGATATCGGCCTGCAACTACGATAAACAGCGCAATCACCCAGCCTTCAGCATTGATTGCCTGAATGGCAGTACCCCATTCCCAGTTTCCAGGCTGCACTTATTTTGCCTTTCCACATCTTTGTGCACCCATGACAACCATCACAAAGCCAGTCTCATCAAAGTTATAGACATCAGAGAGGCTGATACTGTATTTTGCAATTGTGTTCTCCACAAGTGTGAAAGAACGGTGAATAATAGCTGGAACTTCGCATTTGGGCCTCTTGTAGTCATATCTACGATTAAATTGCGTCTTGAATTCTGGTTGTCACTTGACGAAGTTGGAAGCCCAGCGCTTACCAACAGGTGACACGTCGCAGTCGGCGAGGAGTTTATTAGCAATTTCTTCAACACCACGAAGTCGCGGCGCAAATCCTCGTGAATCCAGGTCGATAGTCAACTGTACAATAGTCTCCCCTTCTAGATCAGATAGTTTTCGTAATTTGGGGATCTGGTCATGCGGAGATTGAAAACCATGATGCCGGCAACGTAACTTATAATAGCACACTTCGTATGTCTTTGCAGCCTGTCAGAGACATAATTTTCGATCATTTTGAAGGGCTTGAAGAGAAAAAAGGATATTACCCTCATTATTCGGTTGGGGCATATTTAATGGTTGAGAATTCATTGATCAAATGGAAGAAAGTAAAGTTGTTTGATTTTTGGTGTGAATACTTGGTTGGTGCGCATGCTTATCGCGTATGTTAGTTATATAGGGGATTAGTGCAAATAACGTCCATGATAAGTGAGCGCCCAATTCTTTACCACCTACATTATAAATTCTTTTATAAAGAAGCAACAAAGCATCTTATTGATTAAAACGAATTACTATTCTCTTCTCTAGATATTTCAGTAGCAATGTGAAATGTTTTTGAGTTAAGACTAGCCTTATCACATATTCCACACTGCCTTTCCCTTGCCAGCTCTGGCCTCCCCTGACCACCACTTTGCAATATTTTGGCCATAATCTGTATATTAATGTCTTTCTGATCAGCTTCATGCCTTCCCTCACCCACAGTCACCTTACCTGCATCCTATAACCAGGTCCTTCTTGCTCTACACCACTTACCAAGAGTCACATTTGTCTGTCAAAGCATCTGGTTCTCAGACTTCAATGGTGCATTCTGATGCATTATTGCCTCTGTTCCCTTTGAAAGTGACTTAAGTGACTCAAGAATTGACAGGGAGCTACTCTAATGCTATCTCACTCGTCCTTCTAGGTATTCAGATTATGCAGCTATGGACTCCAGCACTGACTGTGGGGGAGGTGTTAAGGCTGCGCCTGTACGTGTTAGAGCGATTCCCATTGGTCCATGCAAGACCCCACCACACAGAGTTAACCTATAAGAGTCCCCCTCCTGCCAGTACAGTTTAGCTAGTCATTCCCTTTCCTCCTTAATGCATGTTCTTTAACTCTCCGAACTGGCTACAATTAAGATCTTGTATCCAACCCATGACAGGAGGCTGGACTCCTGGATCCTTGGGTCTCATAGACCACAAATACAGTGCTTGAGACCAGCTCACAACCTGAATACCTCGAAGGACAAATACGACAGCATCAGAGTAGCTCTCCCTCATAGATTCTTGGGGAACTTGGCTCGTTTTCAAAGAGAATGAACGCAATACGCATAATGCCTTGTTGAAGTCTGAGAACCAAATACTTCAACAGGCAAATGTAACTCTTTGTAAGTTGTGTAGAGCAAAAAGGGCCTGGCTATAGGATAGAGGTACGGTGACTATGGGTGAAGAAAGGAATGAAACTGATCAGAAAGACATTAATATGCAGGTGATGGGTGTACTATTGAGAAGTGGTGGTCAGAGGAGGCCAGAGCTGGCAAGGGAAAGGCAGTGTGGAATATGTGATAAGGCTAGTCTTAACTCAAAAACATTTCACATTGCTACTGAAATATCTAGAGAAGAGAATAGCAATTTGTTTTAATCAATAAGATGCTTTGTTGCTTCTTTATAAAAGAATCTATAATGTAGGTGGTAAAGAATTGGGCACTCGCTTGTTTTGGGCGCTCACTTATCATAGACGTTAATGCGCTTACTGATGTGCTAAATATTGTGGTTACACAATTAGAGGTGTTTTTATACTCAATATTACACAATGTAAAGGGAAGGCTATAAACCCATGGGAGTGGAGAAGGAAGCAATGATCTGGGGATACAGCGGTACGACTATACGAGAATACGAACATCCGAAAGATTTTGTTAAACGAAAAACGTAAAGGATCATTAGAGATAAACAATTGCCTAATAACCAGCAGCAGAGTTAGAGCTGAACATACTTTAAATTTCATGGACTCTTTGTTCTCCATTTTTCCTCTCCTAACCTTTGCTAAGACCTGTGTAACATCAGACACTGCCCCCCCCCCCCCGACTATACAGTATGATAAAAACTCTTCAATCACTTGAGCAACTTAGATAGTTGTTTCTATTCCTCCTCAATGTTGAATCTTTTATTATCTCTGAACTTGTCTACATGATCAACTGTACACTAACCTGTGACAGTGTAGGGGACTAGGAAATGCAATGCAGGGTCAGAAGACATGGAAATTGTGGATTTGGGTAAGGACAAAAGTAACAGTAAATATTAGGAGGACGTACTGAATGTCCTGTGAAGAAGAGGAAGAAAGAGAATGAATGATTGTTCATTGTTTTTGTGTCTATCTATCTAAGTCTACTCCAAGGAGTGGATCTCAGCCGGCTTATATATCCATCACCATCATGTTCTAGATCAAGCACAGGCCTTGGAAGGAGACCCTTGATGTCTGATACTAACCCTAACGTTTGGGCGAACTGGATCAGGGTCAGCAATCTTGGTAACCCTGACTTAGGTGACTGACATTTAGATACACTAAAAAATTGACAAGGTAATGCAAAAACAGGGGGGGCGTGTGTGGATAGGAGAGGGGGTGGGTGTAGGCATTGCTGTGACACCTAGTACAATTAGTAATCCTTAGCCACTGCTATATGTGTCCCCCACTTAGTATTCATACACACCCCCTTTGGATTACATATGTAATTTATCAGCTTTCTAATTGTAAATTCAAATATGTGTGTTCAAACTATCAAACTATCTAGATTCTAAGTAGAAGAGGGGTAGAGAAGTACATACCCCTGACAACAACCAGAAGGACCATCGTGCAGGGTCTGTCAGCTGACCAGTCATGTGACACACCCTGGTCTCGAGGACTCACAGAATGTCTGCCTCTTACACTAATCAAGATTTTGCTGTGCACCCTTGGCAGCACTAGCAAGCAGACTGTAGATACACTAGATACACTAGATAGAGATGGATGCAGACACTGTAGCAGAGGCTTTAAATGCTGTCAAGGCAAATGGCACAGCAGATGACACAGCAGACAATGCAGAATTAGAGCTATGGAAGTGCCTGACTTTCAAAACACCTACTCAGCTGGTCACAAGTAAGAAGTATGAGTTGTCTGGATTTGAGAAAGTTGGGCCTATGAAAGGGAAAGCTTCAAAATTTAGCAAGTGTCACCAGGTTGGCAATATAATGACTTCAAAAACATGCCCTCCCAGGTTTTCAGAGCTATTAAGTATATAATTTTCACTGCATTGCTTGTCTCCATCTGCTGCTACTGCTGCATCTGCAGTCTAGCTAGTGCTGCCAAGGGTGCACAGCAAAATCTTGATTAGAAAGCTTATAAATTGCATAGGTAATCCAAAGGGGAGCGTGAACACCAAATGGGGGGACATGTGTACCTGTTGCCCTTGGAGAGAGGTGTCTGACCAAGTATCTTCCCCTCATGTCTTATCTCTAGTTATACATCATTTTCATTCCAGTAACCATTAGGCAGGTGGCTGTGTGTTATCAGACATCCAAGCTTGGGTACACGATCCTTCCTGGATAGCTCTGTATTAGGTCAACCTCTTTTGGCTTCACCAAAAGGTTATGTTCAAAACTCCACGTAAGCAAACTAATACATTGATCTCGAGATTACAAATGAACACTAGGCGGTGGAATTCTGTCCCGAGGAATATAGGCTCAGCAAACTACAACCATGTGTTCAGTCCATGGTGGACATATCATGTACATAAGAATGGCCCTATCCTAGGCTTAGACAGAGATTCTTGTCTTGGAAAACACTCACCTCTCAAAGACATCTGTTTCCTTTCTTTTTCTCCTCTTGCACACTTCACTTCAGCTATCAACCACCACCAATTATCATTCACACTGCCCATCATGTCTTCTCAGAATGAAAGCCCCTTTTTTGGCACTGCCGCCCCCCTGCCCACAGAGCTCGGCCGTCTGCGCATTATGGCAGCCAACTGCTCTCTCCGTGTCTCCCCACTCCAGCTAGGCGCCATGTCTATTGGAGATGCCTGGAAGGAGTTTATGGGTAGCATGGATAAAGAATCGTCCTTTAAGCTCCTAGACGCATATGTTGCTGCTGGTGGCAATATCATTGACACAGCTAGTGGCTACCAGAATGACCAGTCTGAGCAGTGGATTGGTGAGTGGATGCAGGAGCGGGGCAACCGCGACAAGATGATAATTGCTACCAAGTTCTCTATGGATTACCAGGCCTATCGCTTTGGCAAGGGAAATACACCCAACACTTGTGGAAACGGCCGTCGCAGCATACTCCTGACCTTGCGTGACTCCTTGAAGAAGCTACAGACTGACTTTGTTGAAATTTTCTACCTCCATTACTGGGACTTCACTGCCAGCATCAAGGAGATTATGGACACTCTCCATGCTCTAGTCGAGTCTGGCAAAGTGATGTTCCTTGCTATCTCCGACACCCCCGCCTGGATCGTGGCTGCTGCTAACACTTATGCCATTGAGAACGGCAAGACACCCTTTTCCATCTATCAGGGTCGCTGGAACATTGGTACCCGCGATGTAGAGCGTGAGATTGTCCCTGTTTTGCGCCACTTTGGCATGTCATTCTGCGCCTGGGACGCCATGGGCGGAGGCCAGTGGCAGACTAAGAAGCAGATCGAGGAGCGCCGCAAGAACAACGAGAAAATGCGCTCTGCTTTTAGCAATGGATTTGACCAGTCCCCCCAGGACACTGCTATCAGCGAGGCTCTTGAGAAGGTTGCGGCCGAGGTTAATGCTCCCAACATCCAGGCAGTTGCTTTGGCCTATCTGCTTGCCAAGGGCGAGCAGCTCAAGATCAACGTGTTTCCCATTGTCGGCGGGAGAAAGATCGAGCATCTCAATGGAAACATTTCTGCCCTCAGCATTAACCTTTCAGACAAACAGATGGAATATCTGGAGAGTGTGGCCCCGTTCAAACCCGAGTTCCCGTACAGCAGCTTAGGATCTGACCCCAACATTGATCCCAATGGCGCCTTTATGCTGAATAAGACTGGAAACTACAAGTTCCCGCTACCCTTCCGCCCTTAGAAGCCACAGGACGGTATAAATATCAAGACATAGTTCACACAAGCTTACATGAATATCAATCAATGACGGTTATGTTTCACTCTCTTTTGTAGACTGCTAAGTAGATTATAAGTAACAGTTGCATATTGTCAGTAACGTAAGTTACAAGTGAGCGCCTAATCCAAGTGAGTGCCCAATTTCTTTCCCACCTACATTCAAGATTCTTTCATAACAACACAATAAAGCATCTTATTCAGTAAAATTGATTTTTATTCCCTTCTTTAGATGTCTTGACACCAATCTAAGATGTTCTTGAGTTATGACCGGCTTTACTACAAATTCCAAACCGCCTTTCCCTCGCCGGGCCCGACCTTCCCTGACCACCACTTCTGGATGATTCTGTCATCACCTGCGCATCAACATCTTTCTGATCAATTTCATCCCTTCCCTTGCCTACAGTGAGCTTTCCTCCATTCTGTAGTGGGGTCCTTTTTGCGCTAAACTGCTTACTAACAGTCACATTTGCCTGTCGAAGCATCTGGTTCTCGGACTTCAATCAGGCATTCTGATGCATTATTTCCATTATTCCCGTTGGAAATGACTTAAGTGTCTCACGAATTCATGAGGGAGAGTTACTTCAATGATGCCTCACTCGTCTTTTGAGGTATTCAGATTTTTAGCTGGCCTCAAGCACTGTCTTTGGGGTCTTTGAGACCCAAGGGTCCAGGAGGCCGGCCTCCTCTATAGCCAGTGTTGGAGTCCGTAGCTGCACAATTTGAATACCTTGAAAGACGAGTGAGGTGGCATCAGAGAAGCTCCTTCATCAATTCTTGGGGCATTTAAGTAACTTTCAAAGGGAACAAAGGCAATAATGCATGAGAATGCCTTATTGAAGTCCGAGAACCAGATGCTTCGACAGGCAAATGTGACTGTTAGTAAGCAGTTTAGCGCAAAAAGGACCCCGCTACAGAATGGAGGAAAGCTCACTGTAGGCAAGGGAAGGGATGAAATTGATCAGAAAGATGTTGATGCGCAGGTGATGACGGAATCATCCAGAAGTGGTGGTCAGGGAAGGTCGGGCCCGGCGAGGGAAAGGCGGTATGGAATTTGTAGTAAAGCCGGTCATAACTCAAGAACATGTCACATTGCTTCTGAGATATCTAGAGAAGAGAATAACACTTAGTTTTAATTGATAAGATGCTTTATTACCTTTTCATAAAAGAATCTACAATGTAGAAGGTAAAAGAATTAGGCGCTCACTTGTAACTTTTGTTAACGTACATGTCACCCGAGCGCCGCAGTCAACCGAGCGCCGCACTTTTTCCTCCTACATCTAACTTTGCATTTGATCAATTGATTCTCAACAACCTAAGATGCCAGCTACTACTATTGAAGCTAGAACCGTTCTTGCCCTTCAGGCCCTTCAAAATAACCCAAATCTAAGTATCCGAGGCGCCGCAAGGACCTATAAAATTGATGAGCGTCGCCTACGTCGCCGCCAGCAAGGCATCCAATCTCAAAGCGATACCTTCAATAAATCGCGTCGACTATCTGATCTAGAGGAACAGATCATTAAGAACTTTATTATCGACCTAGATTCGCGAGGATTTCCGCCCCGGCTTCATGGTGTTAAAGAAATGGCTGATCAATTGCTTGCTGACCGCGACGCGCCACCCGTCGGCATGCGCTGGGCTTCAAATTTCGTCAAGCGACACCCAGACCTCAAGACGCGTTATTTTCGGAAATACGACTACCAGAGAGCTAAGTGCGAAGATCCAACCATTATCCGCAATTGGTTTCAGCTTGTGGCGAACACAATCGCAAAGTATGGCATCCGATCAGATGATATCTATAACTTTGACGAGACTGGTTTCCTAATGGGCATGATTGCAAGCGGAATAGTCGTCACAGGTGCAGAAAGGCGTGGAAAGGCTAAATCATTGCAGCCTGGAAACCGGGAATGGGTCACAGTTATTCAGGCGATTAATGCTGGAGGCTGGGCAGTCGCACCATTCATCGTGGTTGCAGGCCAATATCATCTCGCCAACTGGTACCGAGAAAGCGACCTCCCAGGCGATTGGGCTATTGCAACGACCCAAAATGGCTGGACCGATAACGAGACTGGTCTCGAGTGGCTCAAGCACTTTGACCGGCACACGATCAATCGATCAATTGGTTCCTATCGTCTCTTGATCCTCGATGGCCACGAAAGCCACCACTCCATCGAATTTGAGAGATATTGTGATGACAATAAGATCATCCGGCTTTGCATGCCACCTCATTCGTCTCATCTACTTCAGCCCCTTGACGTTGTGTGCTTTAGTGTGCTAAAGAGGGCCTATGGGAAAGAAATAGAGCATTTAATCAGATGCTCTATTACACACGTTTCGAAGACCGAGTTCTTTCCAGCCTTTTACACTGCATTTCAGACCACCATGACAGAAGTGAATATGAAGGCATCATTCAAAGCGGCCAGGCTTGTTCCCCTTGACCCAGAAAGTGTGGTCTCCAAGCTTGATGTGCAGCTACAGACGCCAACGCCAGTCGAGGGGGCATCTGATCAATTGGCCTCTTGGGCTTCAAGGACCCCAAGGACTGTGCTTGAAGCCCAATCTCAGTCTGAATACCTTGAGAAACAGATCAAAAGGCACCAAAGTAGCTCTCCAGAGTCAATTCTTGAAGCCATAAATTCTCTTGGGAAGGGCACAAAGGCAGTTATGCATCAGGTTGCCTTATTAGCTGCTGAGAACAAAGACCTTCAGGATGCAAATGAGATACTTAGCCAGCGCTGGCAGGCAAAAAGAACTAGGCTACAGAATAGAGGGGTTAAGAAAGTAGAGGAAGGAAGGGAAGCAAATGATCAAATGGACATTGATGCACAGGTAGTGGCCGAATCATTGCAGAGTAGTGGTCAAAGGAGGTCAGCACGACCAGGTATTCAGCGTTGTGGTGTCTGCAGCCAGCCTGGCCATAATTCAAGGACTTGTCAAGTAGTGATTGAGACATCTGGGGAAGAGTATAGAGTAATTTTAATTGATTAAATGGGTTGTGGTGTTTTTATTGCGATTTTTAAAAGAGAGGTTAAGAAAAGTGTGGCGCTCAGTTGACTGCAGTGCTCAGGTGACATGTACGTTAACTGTGATTTCAGGACAGAATCACATTGTGATTGAATGCCAGGGAAAAGTGTGTCACTCACTTATCTGTGTCACTTGCTTATCATATACATTATAATGTCAATGATAAGTGAATGCACCAAAAATATTGACCCTCAAGACAAAACAGAGCATAAAAACACAACAAAACATCTAACGTCTATGATAAGCAAGTGCACAAAACAAGCAAGCGCCCAATTTTTTACCACCTACATTGTAGATTCTTTTATGAAAAAGCAATAAAGCATCTTATTGACTAAAGTTAATTGCTATTCTCTTCTCTAGATATCTCAGCAACACCCTGACATGTTCTTGAGTTATGACCAGCCATACCACAAGTTCCACACTGCCTTACTGTCACCAGCCCTGACCTTCCCTGACCACTACTTCTGGATAATTGTGCCATTACCTGTGCATCAATGTCTTTCTGCTCAATTTCATCCCTTCCCTCACCTACAGTGACCTTGCCTCTATTCCATAGCCAAGTCCTTTTTGCTCTACACTGCTTACTAAGAGTCTCATTTACTTGTTGAAGCATCTGGTTCTCAGACATCAATAGGGCATTCTGATGTATTATTGCCTTTGTTCCCTTTGAAAATGACTCAAGTGCCTCAAGAATTGATGAGGGAGACCTTCTCTGATACTGCCTCACTTCTCTTTCAAGGTATTTAGTATGTAAGTTAGCTTCAAGCACTATCTTTATGGTCCTTGAAATCCAAGAGTCAGGGAGGCTGGCCTCCTCCATAGCCAGTGTTAGAGTCCATAACTGCACATCAAGCTTTGATATGACATTTTCTACACTCAAAGGAATAAGTCTGGCCCCTTGAAAACCCCCCTCTATATTACTCTTTGTCATGGCAGCTTCATAGGTGGCATGAAAGGCTAGGAAGAACTCAGTCTTGGAAACATATGTTATCAAGCAACTAGTCAGGTGCTCAATTTCTCTGCTGTATGCCTTTTTTAGCAGTCTAAAGCACCTAAGATCAAGAGGCTGAAGTAGATGAGATGAATGGGGTGGCATATAGAGTGTAACTATGTAGTTGTCTTCACAATATTTCTCAAACTCAACTGAGTGGTGACTTTCATGACTAGTGAGGATCAGAAGGTGAAAGTGACTAATTGATGAGGCCTTAGTATGTCAGTTAAAGTGCCTTAGCCATTCAAGACCTATCTCATTGTCAGTCTAGCTATTTTGGGTTGTCACAATAGCCTAATTGCCGAGGAGGCTACTTTCTCAGTACCAGCTGTCAAGGTGATATTAGCCCACAACCACAATGAAAGGTGTGATCACCTAGCCTTCAGCATTGATCACCTGGATAACTGTAACCTATTCTCAGTTTCCAGGTTACACTAATTTTGCCTTTCCATGTCTTTCTACACCTGTGACAACTATTCCTATTGCAATGACACTGATTATAAAGCCAGTCTCATCAAAGTTATAGATATCAGCTAGGCTGATACTGTCGGAACAATCTACTGAATTCAGATATTATCACGTAAGAAGTCACTCGTGATCCTGTACAACCGCACGTGGAACCGTGCTGGTATACAGATTGATCGTTATGGTGAAGCTTGTTCTATTCATTCCTTCTCTAAGGTGTTAAGTTCTTCCATCATGGACAACTAAGCTGAAGTATTCGGGCTCGGGTTTACCCTGGGTTAACCCGACCGAAGGCAGATTCCCCACAATACCCATCCTCCATGTAGTTTATCCAACATTTATCCAACAGATACTATATTTTGCAATTATATTCTCTACAAGTGTAAACCAACTGTGAATAATGGCTGGATCTTCACATTTGGCCCTCTTGTAGTTATATCTATGATTAAAACACATCTTAAGGTCTGGCTGTCACTTCACAAAGTTAATAGCCTAGTGCTTACCAATGGGTGATGTGTTGCAGTCATCAAGCAGTCAGTTGGCCATTTCTTCATCACCATGCAGCCATAGGGGGAATCCTCAAGACCCTAGGTTGATAATGTATTCAACAATAACCTATTCCTCTAGATCAGACAGTTTGCACAATTTAGGGACAATATCACTTCAAGAAGGCTTGTCATGATATCAATCATAGAGGGTACTAGGCAGGACTTTGTATATCCTTGCAGTGTGATAAATGTGTAATTTTGGGTCATTTCGAAGGGCCTGAAGGGTGAGAATTATATTTCTTTCTTTATTCAACTGTGGCATATTTGGTGGTTGAGAAATAGTTGAAAAGAGGAAAGTAAAGGGAGTTGTGGGATTTTTTTCCGGCTTGCTATTCCTTGTGACATCCTATGCACTTATGTTATCATAAAGCTAGTCTCATCAAAGTTATAGACATCAGTGAGGCTGATACTGTATTTTGCAATTGTATTCTCTACAAGCATGAAGTAACTGTAAATAATAGCTAGATCTTCACATTTAGCCCTCTTATAGTCATATCTATGATTAAAACATGCCTTGAGGTCTGGCTGTCACTTGACAAAATTAGAAGCCTAGTACTTACTAATGTATGACATGTCATAGTCAGTGAATAGTTAGTTGGCCATTTCTTCAACACTATGTATCCTTGTGAATCTAAGTCAAGAATGAACTTGACAATGACCTGCTCTTCTAGATCAGATAGTCTATACGAGTTAGGGATGGTATTGCATCGACATTGAAACCTACTCTGTCAGTAACCTAAGTCACGGTTACCAAGATTCCTGACCCTGATCCAGTTCGCCCTTACGTTAGGGTTAGCATTAGACATTAAGGGTCTTCATCCAAGGCCCAAGCGCTCGACCCAGAACACGGTAGTAATGGATATATAAACCGGCCGAGATCCGCTCCTCGGACTAGACTTAGATAGAACAACAAAAAATGAATAATCACAGATTCTCCTTCTTTCTCTTCCTCACAGGACATTTAGTACGTCCTCCTAATATCTACTGTTATACTCTATTAGTGATGAAGGGTATGATAATCCACCTGGTATAATCTAGCGGCAGGTCGGAGACCTAATTCCAGGTTAGTGTGAAGGGCCTGAAGAGTGAGAACAATATTAGCCTCATTTTTTGGTTGTGCCATGTTTTTCGGTGAACAAATAGTTGATTAGATGTGAAAATGAGAGATTGGAAGATTTTTGGTGCGTTCGCATAGTTGGTGCATTCCCTTATTATTGACATTACCATGTTTTTTAGTAGACAGATAGTCAATTAGATGTAAAGATGAGAGATTAGAAGATTTTTACTGTGTTCACATAGTTGGTGGATTTACTTATCATTGGCATTAATTTAATTCAGAGGGTTCATAAAAGTGCATTACTCACTTATCTGTGTCACTCACTTATCATGAATGTTAATACCACATATGTTAATGTACACAATAAGCATGTGCACCAAACAAGTATGTGCACCAAAAAAATCAACACTCAAGACAGAAAGTGGTATAAAAACACAACAAAGCATCTAACATTGATGATAAGTGAATGTACCAACTATACAAATACACTAAAAATCTTCTAATCTCTCATCTTCACATCTAATCAACTATTTGTCCATTAAAAAACATAGTACACCCAAAAAATGAGGCTAATATTGTTCTTACTCTTTAGGCCCTTCAAACTAACCTGGAATTAGGTCTCTGACTTACCACTAGATTATATCAGGTGGATTATTATGCCCTTCATCACTAATAGAATAGGATTCAATGTGAATGCAATACCATCCCCAATTCACACAGACTATCTAATCTAGAAGAGCAGGTCATTGTCAAGTTCATTCTTGACTAAGATTCACAAGGGTACCCCCTATAACTATATAGTGTTGAAGAAATGGCCAACTGACTGCTTACTTGAACTTGAACTTGAATATATTTAACATCTACAGGAATCACAGAGATCAAACGACGCTGGACTGCCTCCTCTTTGCTCAGTTTCTCTGTCAGTGACTTGGCTGGACCTTCCTGTTCTAGCTGGAGTTTCGTCGAGTCCCTGATCAGGTGTGGTAACAGGGCCTTTGCCTCATTGATGCTCCTGTCAATTGTCATCCAGTACAGAGGGTGGTCTGCATTGCATGTTGATGCCTGTATCCCCCCTGTCTACAGCATGTCTTGGCAAATGATTACCATGTTCAGGAACACTGTGAATCTGTAGAGGCACTTTTTGCTTTTCATATTGAAGACAGGTACAGTGGCTCACAAGCCTTCTCTGAGAACCTTCTCCAAAATGCCCATGCTGGTCTTGCTGGCTCTAGGGAACCAGGTGGTGGGTATATATATCATCTGTGGTAGCATGTATACTCTCACTGCCTATATTACTGAATTCAGGGGCATGCCATTGTAGACTCTACTGATACAGTGCAGCATGCTTACTGTCTTGTATACATTGGTCACCAACTCTTGGCACTGTGTTTTGAAGTTGAGGCTAGTGTCCCAAGTGATACCAAGCCACTTTATTTCCTGCACTGGGCTTGGCATTGTTCTGTTTGGGAGTTGAAGCCCTGTGTTTATACTTAGGAGTTTGTGGCTAGTATATAGATGCATGACTCCTGTCTTACTCCAGTCAATCCTCAGCTCATTTTCCCTACACCACTCTACCACATGTATCATGTAGGTTTGTAGTGTGGTAATGTTGGTCTGGACTAATAGTCATAGAACATATATCAGACCATCATCTGTATATCCTAGGCTAGGTAGCTTCTTGAAGAGTTCTGCCATGTATAGTATGTATAGTATAGGGGAGACTGGAGATCCTTGTGGCAGACTGCCTCCTACTTCTCTCTCTACTAGGAGCCCTCCTTTGGCTAAGAGGCTAATACACCTATCTGTCAGGAAAGATCCTACCCATTTACATAGAGACTCTAGTCATTGCTGCCCTCTCAGATGTATTACTAGCCTGCTTTTCCTAACTGTATCAAAAGCTCCTTCTATATCAAAGGTAATAACTGATGTCATCTTTTATATTTTTGATTCACTGATGAAAACATCTACTAATTTCCATATGAGATCTATAGTAGCCCTCCTCAGGACTGCTATAGTATAGTTCTGTGGGATAATGTTCAGCTCCACTGCTTACATAGCAGGTCTTCTGGCTACCATCCTTTCCAGGATCTTCCTCAAGGCTGATAGGAGTGAGATCAGTCTATAGCTCCTTAGGTATGACTTGTCTAGTTTCTACTTCAGGATAACTATTAAAGTTACTGATTTAAAAATCTTGGGGTGGTATCCTAGCTCTATACATAAGCTGAACAGTTTTGTTATAGGCTTAGTAAAGGAAGGCTATGCTGTCTTCTAGGCTGTGTTTAGGATACTATCTTCTCCTGGTATAGTGTTCCTAGTGTGGAAAACCACTTCCCTGACTTCTTCCTAGGTAGGATAATCCTGGTGCTATGCCCTTGGGTTTGCTTCCTCAGTGCCTTATACTCCATTCTCAGCTGACTGAGTATATATGTCTAAAAGTGCCTCTGCCTTTCCCTGTGGTGAGTGGATTGGACTGCCCTAGTACATGATTAGCAGAAGCCTGTTATCTGTCTTTAGCACCTTTAGGCAGTTGACAAGTCTAAATACATCCTTTGCCTCTATCAGGTCCTCTATTATCTTCCTCTACTAGTCCCTCTTTGTAATGTGAATAGCTGCTTAGAAGAGTCATCTCTTCACTTTATATACCTCAATGTTCACATTTGTATAGCTGTCCTCTCTCATTCTCCCCTAGGCTACTCTCATCTCCTTGATAGCTTCTACACATTATTAGGTCTACTATCTTTTCCCTATTCCTTTACCTAGGGCTCTGAGTACTATTCAGTTGAGTGCTCTCATCATTATCCTAGTCAGGTCAACTGTGAAACTCTTGATCTCTTTCTCCCTAGTGGGTTCCCTCCCCCCTAGCATAGTGGCTTCCCTTGAGTATACCTTCTTGAAAGCTTCCATGTCTAGTCTGGTCATGTTATATCAGGTAACCCTGACAATATCATCCACTTCACATTTTCAACTGTCATTGCTAGGGGGAGGTGGTTACTCCTATAGTTGAGATTCTTCAGTACTCTGGTGGTGTAGTTGCTCTGGCCAAGGAGTAAGTCTGAGGCAAAGGCCAGATCAATTACTAAGGGAGTCATCTTCTTCAAGAAGCAGGTGTTGTCATCTGTCTCATTGAGCAAAGCCACTGCTTCCTATTCTATCCAATCATAGATCTAGTTGTAGTCACTTGAGTCTTCCTTCTTACTGTCCTATAGCTATGAGTGTATATTCAGGTCTCCATAGATTAGCATTTTCTTGCCCCTGAGCACTTCCTATGTCTTCTTCAACACTATCCCCCTTTCTAGGTCTCCTGGGTTTGCATTGTATACATTTGTGATGTATAGCCCCTGCCCTACAAGTTCTACCACTATTGCATCCTAGTGTCTACCTCTACTAATAGAGACTATTATAGCTGCTATTGTCTTCTTAGTGTAGGTTAGAACCCTTAGGTCTTCACTCCTTCCTTGAGGGATCATGAGCTTGTACCTTAGGTCTCTGACTAATGTCTATTCTCCTAGGGGACCTGTTATCTATAGTTCCTATATACATACCATGTCTACCCCTCTTCTACTAGCCTCTTCTATCAGGTTCTATTCATTTTTCTATCCTTTATATGTATTGAACTGCCAAACCTCTAGCTTCCTCCTAGAGTATCTTTTGTCTATATTCATAGATTAGACTTTAGTCTAGTTTTCCTTCCTCATCTTCTTTTGTAAGGATTTCCTCAGTGCTAGGAGGGCAGTAGGAGCTGTAAAGGAGAAGTCACTTCTGGCTTTCCCTATAGCTTTCCTCTTATCACCTGTACTTATGACTAGAGAATCTCCCTCTTCTTTTGACTGATCCTCTGTTTCTAAGCTCTCAGCCTAGGTCTCAGTACACTCTATCAGGTCTACCACCTGTGTCTACACTGATTTTCCAGCCTTTAGGCAGGCCTTCTTCTTCTCTATAGTGAGTGCCTATTATGCCTTCCTAATTGTCTGCCTCTCCTCTGGAGTGGTTCCCTTTTTCTAAAGGGGGCACTGCTTAGAGTCTACTAGGTGTAGGCTATAGCAGATGAAGCAGACTGAGACACATTTGTGCTCTACCCTACACTATTTAGGGTATCTACTACTTTTGTATTCACTTGAGCTACAGTGTTTGCACAGCTGTGCTCTAGAGCACTTCTTCACGTTATGCCTCCTGAAGCAATAGGAGTATTGTGCTCACTCTTGGTTTTTCAGCTAGGAGGTGGGTTAGAATGAGCCTTGAGCCTATCCTCAGTTGCCTCAGGACCTTTGTGCTAGCCACCAGGATTTTGATAATGAAGGTCTTCTCATTCCCCCTGGTCTTTGAGGTCATGTAGACTGGAGTTACTTGAGTTGCTTAGGCAAAGCACTCACTAATAATCTCTTCACTGACTTCCACTGCCTGGCCACCTCCATTTAGGTAGTGTTTGATCAGGCTGATCAGGTAGGTGTCTATATTGACTGCTTGTACTACCTCAGTGCCTAGTTCAATATAGTTCTTTATCTTGTCACTCTTCTCTAGTAGAGTTGAGTAACCATCCTTATTTACTAGTAGTGTGAATCCACTCTTAGTCTTCTATATGTCCTTCAGAGCTTTCTTCAGCTCAGGGTCTAGTTCCCTCAGACTAGCTGACATCAGAACACTTTTACAGTTGCACATGACATTATCTATACTAACTCTTGCCAGGACTCTGTTGTCCTGGCAGGCTACTAGCTATGAGTAATACCTAGTGGGGGTGTTCATGTCTGCCTTGTAGTGTGTGATAGTCTGCCACTTGCCACCCTAACTGGTGGCCTTGCAGGACTTGGTTTTTCTAGCTACATCCTAGGTGTCTGCTGGCTTTATTACTAGTCTCTTCACTATATCTGTGAAGGATAGGGCCTTCTTAGTTGTAGTGCTTAGTGGTTTCTCTACTGCTTTGCCCTATCTTTCATAGGCCTTCTTTATAGGCTTGCCTATAGGCTGGTTTTGCCAGCCTCCCTCATGTCCCATTAGGATGTAGTCCATAGCTCTGTCTGCTCTCAAGAGGATCATTCTTTTAGTGACTTATGCTGTCTCCTTGTCTTCATCACACTCACACTATGCTTCAAAACTCTCTATTAGGGGTATGATCAGCCTTATAACTATATCCCTATACTTCTCAAAAGCACAGTCTCATACTTCAAGACTCTTTAGCAGGCTAGGCATTGTTTATCCACTGCTCTAGTCCCTATTGTAGTCGCCTTTCAGCCACTTGTGTGTACTTTGTATGTGGTTGGTACACTACTTTGCTGAGTTTCTCAAGGGTTGCTTAGGGTTAGCCCATCTTCCTGTGGTTGTTTAAGTAAAGTTTTTTGCTGACTGCTTACTGACTGTGATACATCATATAATGTACATGATAAGCATGCACACCAAACAAGTATGTGCACTAAAAATCAAATAACTTTACTTTCTTCCATTTGATCAATCAATTCTCAACTATTAAATATCCCCTGACCAAAGAACAAGGGTAATATAATTCTTACTGTTCAAGCCCTTCAAAATGACTGAAAATTAAGTCTCTAACGGGCTGTAAAGACATATGAAGTGTGTTATTATAAGTTACATTGCTAGCACTATGGTATTCAATCTCAGTATGACTAGATCCCTAAATCATGAAAACTATCTGACCTACAAAAGGAGACTATTGTATAGTTCACTATTGACCTGGATTCATAAGGATTTCCTCTTTGACTTTATAGTGTTGAAGAAATAGCTAATAAACTCCTCACTGACTATAACATGTCACCTATTAGTAAGCACTAGGCTTCTAACTTCATCAAGTGACAACTAGACCTCAAGATATGATTTAATTATAGATATATCAAAGAGCTAAATGTGAAGATCCTACTATTATTCACATTTAGTTTAGGCTTATGAAGTATACAATTACTAAGTATAGCATTAGCCTTGTGGATATTTACAACTTTGATGAGACTAGGTTTATAATAGGCCTTATTATAAGTAGAATAGTTGTCATAGGTGTAGAAAGATGTGGAAAAGCAAAATTAGTATAGCCTAGAAACTGGGAATAGGTTACTGCTATTGAGGTGATCAATACTGAAGGCTAGGTGATAACACTGTTTATCATAGTTGTAGGCTGATATCACCTTGCTAGCTAGTATTAAGAAAGCAACCTTCCAGGGGGTTTAGCTATTATGACAACCTATAATAGCTAGACTGATAATGAGACAGGCCTTGAGTGGCTTAAGCACTTTGATTAGTATATAAAAGGCATGATCTAGTGGTTGCTATCACCTTCTGATCTTCAATAGTTATGAAAGCTACTACTCAGTTGACTTTGAGAAATGCTATAAGGAAAACAACATTATTACACTTTGTCTACTATCTCATTCATCTCATATACTCCAGCCTCTTGATATTAGCTGCTTTGGACTTCTTAAGAAGGCATATGGTCAAGAAATCCAGCATCTAATCAGGTGTTTGATAACCTATGTTTCCAAGACTGACTTCTTAGCAGTATTTTATACTACCTACCAAGCCACTACAATAGAAAGAAATATCAAGGGGGGATTTAGAGGAGCTAGAGTTGTTCCTTTAGATCCTAGAGGTGTCATTTCAAAGCTTAGCATATAGCTATAGACTATAACACTAGTATAGGAGGAGGCTAGCCTTCCTAACCTATAGGTTCCCAAGACACTAAAGAGAGTACTTGAGGCCACTTCTCAATCTGAATACCTTGAAAGATGAATCAGGTAGTATAAAAGTAGCTCCCTAGCATCTATTCTTGAGGTGCTCAAGTCATTTTCCAAGGGAATAATAGTAATAATACATCAAATGACATTATTGAAGTCTGAGAACCAGACACTTCAATAGTCAAACAAGACCCTTAGCAAGTAGTGTAGAGTAAGAAGAAGGCAGCTACAGAATACAGGAATAATGAATGTAGATAATAGTAGGCAGGCAATTGATCAAAAGGACATTAACACATAGATAGAGGGGGAATTATTGAGAAGTAGTGGTCAAGGAAGGTCAGGGCTAGTGAGTGAATAGCACTATAGGACATGCAGTAGAGCTAGTCATAATTCAAGAACATACCAGATAGTTTCTACAATGTCTGTAGAAGAACATAGCACTTAGTTTCAATTGTTTAAATGCTTTATTGTATTTTTATGCCACTTCCTGTCTTAAGTATTGATTTTTTTGTTATGCATACTTGTTTGGTGCACATGCTTATTGTGTACATTATTGGCAAGTGCTAATGTATATGATAAGCAAGTGATGCAGATAAGTGAGTGATGCACTTTTATGAACCCTCTGAATTAAATTGACAATAGAAACACCACAATCTATCTAATCAATTAAAATGCTTCCCCTATAGTCACAGGCCCTTCTTTTAACATCCCAGTCCCTTTTTCTTTCTGGTGTTGTCCTACTCTCTTGTTCTCATGTTCAAGTTGTTGAACCCTTTCCTGTAGGGAGACCATCTTATTTATAATCATAGTCATTGCCCTTTCAAAATGCTTCATGGCTTCAATTATTAACCCCAGGGAACTGCTCTCATGATTTCCCATCCTTCCTTGCAGATAATTAGAATGTGATTGGGTCTCTAGCACTGTCTTTGGAGTCCTGGCAGTCGAAGGGGTCAATGGTATTGTGACCTCTATGGGAGGTGTTGGAGTCTGTAGCTATACATCAAGCTTCAAGATGATAGAAGGATGAGAAATCATAATAGCAGCTCCCTGGAGTCAATAAGTCAAGCTGTGAAGTGTTATGAGTAGGCAAAGCTGTTATTAGGTGTGAGATGCTCTTACTACAGGAAAGTATTCAACAACTTGAACAAGAGAATAAGACAGTACAGCAGTACAAGGGGGTGAAAAGGTTTGAGATATAGAAAGAAGGACCTTGAACTATAGGGGAATCATCACAATCAATTGATTAGATAGATATTAACTTGTAGGTAAGAGTTGAATGCTCAAGAGGTGGTTGTGGTAGGTCACAAGGAGGAAAGGTTTGGCAGTGTAGTATTTGCAGAAGGACCAGACATCATGTAAGGACCTGTCATGAGACAATTGAGGTCAACAGAAAATAGTATAGTGATTAATTTTAATTGATTAGATAGATTGTGGTGTTTCTATTGTGAATTTAATTCAGAGGGTTCATAAAAGTGTGTCACTCACTTATCTGCATTGCTCACTTATCATATATGTTATGTGTGTTTTATTAAGTTTATATAGAATCTTGTCCAGAGGGTGCTGATTTCCTCCTGACATCCTATACTTTGTGACTTCCTATGCACTTATGTTATTTTAATCTTTAATTAACATACATGATAATCATGTGGACCAAACAAGCATCTGCACCAAAAAAATCAACACTCAAGACAGAAAGTGGCATAAAAACACAACAAAGCATCCAACATCAATGATAAGTGAATGTAACATCAATGATAAGTGTGTGTACCAAAAATCTCTGAATCTCTCATCTTCACATCTAATTCACTATTTGTCCACTAAAAACATCATGTAACCAAAAAATGAGGCTAATATTTTTCTTACTCTTCAGGCCCTTCAAACTAACCTGGAATTAGGTCTCTGACCTGCCACTAGATTATACCAGGTGGATTATCATACCCTTCATTGCTAATACAATGGGATTCAATGTCAATACAATACTATGCCTAACTCACATAGACTATCTAATCTAGAAGAGCAGGTCATTGTCAAGTTCATTCTTGACTTGGATTTATGAGGGTGCCCCCTACAACTACATAGCATTGAAGAAATATCCAACCAACTGCTCACTGACTATGACATATCATGTGTTAGCAAGTGCTAGGCTTCTAACTTTGTCAAATGACAGCCAGACCTCAAGGTGTGTTAATTGTAGATATGACTACAAGAGGGCTAAATGCAAAGATCTAGCTATTATTTGCAGTTGGTTCACACTTGTGGAGAATACAATTGTAAAATACATTATCAGCCTCACTGATGTCTATAACTTTCATGAGACTGGCTTGATAATAGGTGTCATTGCAAGTGGAATTGTTATCACAGGTGTAGAAAGGTGTGGAAAGGCTAAATCATTGTAGCCTGGAAACCAGGAATAGGTCATAGTTATTCAGGCAATTAATCCTGAAGGCTGGGCAGTTGCACTATTCATTATAGTTTCAGGCTAATATCACCTCTCTAGCTAGTACTGAGAAATTAACCTGCCAGGGGATTAGGCTATTGCCATGACTCAAAATCAGTGGACCAACAATGATATAGGTCTTAAGTGGCTCAAGAACTTCAATCACCATATAAGAGCCTGATTAAATAGTCACTAACAGCTTCTTATTGTTGATAGGCATCAAAGCCACCACTCAGTCGATTTTGAGAAATATTGTGAAGAGAACCATATCATCACACTTTGTATACTAGCTCATTCATCTCACCTACTTCAGCCTCTTGATGTCAGGTGCTTTAGGCCACTGAAGAAGGCTTATGGTTGAGAAATTGAGCATCTAATCAGGTGCTCAACAACCTATGTTTCCAAGACTGATTTCTTTCTAGCTTTTTATACTACCTACTAAGCAGCTATGATAGAAGGCAATATCAAGGGGGGTTTTAGAGGCACTGCAATCATTCCTTTAGATTCAGAAAGTATTATATCTAAGCTTGATGTACAGCTACAGACTCCAACACTGATTGAGGAGGAGGCCAGCCTCCCTGACCCTTAGGTTTCTAAGACACTAAAGGTAATGCTAGAAGTCAATTCTCAATCTGAATATTATGAAAAGTGAATTAGAAGGCATCAAAGCAGCTCCCTAACACTAATTATCCAGGCACTCAGCTCATTTTCAAAAGGAATGAACATAACAATGTGTCAGATCACTTTATTGAAGTCTCAGGTCCAGATCCTTCAACAGGTAAATAAGAGCCTTAGCAGGCATTATAGAATAAAGAGAACTAAGTTATGTAATAGAGGGGAAATGACTATTGATCAGGGAAGGAGTGAGATTGATCAGAAGGACATTGATGTACAGGTGATGGCAGAATTATCCTGAAGTGGTGGTCAGGGAAGGCCAGGACTAGTGAGGGTAAGGCAGTGTAGAACTTGTGGTATGGCTAGTCATAACTCAAGAACTTTTCAAATAGCTGCTACAGTGTCTACAGAAGAGTATAACACTTAGTTTCAATTGATTAGATGTTATGTTGTGTTTTTATGGTTTGTTTTGTCTTGAGGGTTCATATTTTTGGTGCATTCACTTATCATTGACATTATATGAATGAGATTTTCTAAGATATAGGTGTCAGTAACCTAAGTCATGGTTACTAAGATTGTTGACCCTGATCCAGTTCACCCTTACGTTAGGCTAGCGTCAGACATCAAGGGTCTTCATCCAAGGCCCAAGCGCTCAACCCAGAACATGGTAGCAATGGATATATAAACTGGCTGAGATCCATCCCTGGGACTAGACTTAGATAGATATAGATAAGATCAATAATCACTCACTCTCCTTCTTTCTCTTATTCACAGGACATTCAGTACGTCCTCCTAATATTTACTGTTAATAGGTCTTTCTCACTAGTGAGAGAAACAGGACAATGACAACACTACCATGCACATGCACCACCACCCTTTCGACAACCCCACCCTTTTGTCAAGCAAAAAAAAAATCCCACCACCAAAACTCAGCTATTTCATTTACACAGAATCAAGCCAAAATAAAAGGTTTTTGTAACTTTTAACCTCATTTGAGTTTGCCATTGATCTATCTATTGAACCTTAGGTCTTTTGACTCATGTCACAGACCCAGTGGTTCACTGAGGTGGTATGCTTTCCTCTCTAACTTCAACAACTGAAGCAGCCTCTCATTCTACCCCTGACTCCTTTGACAAGCTGTCATTCACCAGAACAAGCTTATTTTCACTTTCTTCTTTTAGAAAGGCCTTCTCAAGCCACTAGAGCTTCACTTAGAGTTATGAAACACTTATTGGGATTAGGCAATGCCCTCCTCTTCTTCCCTCTTTTCAGACAGGCCAGTTGCTCCTACAGACCAGCAATCCTCATGGCATACACCATCAATGTCTGCTGCTACACTTCAAAACCTTTGTCTATCACATTATACTGTTTCTATGCCTTTGGTGTTCTATTAAGCCTAAGGTCATGAATGTGGCAGCTAGATTTTGGTGTATCATCTGACCTGAAATATGTCACTGGCTCTGGAGTTGTCTTTGAACTGTCATTCAGCCTATCCTCTTGTATTTCTGGATGCCACAGAGCTTTAGCTTGAGAAATTGGCCAATTCCCAGTAACTCTCCAGCTAGAGACTATATTCTTCTTAGTCATTCCCACATCACAAGCCTTGGCATAGGCTGTAATGAAATTGACCTTGTCCATTGAAGTAGAATCAGCCAGGGAAGCAAACTTTTCCAGTCCTTGGTGATATGTAGCTTTGGAAGCATTAAACACTCCATTATCTAATGGCTGAAGTCCATAGGAGCAATGTGCTGGAAGGTAGCAATAGAATATATTATTCAAAAAGCATATAGCCATCCATTCATCCTTAGATCAGTTAGCAGCAGCCTATAGCCAGGTAAACAAAGACATTAAATTACCATTGCATGACTCCCATAGTCATCTAGAATGATCAATCTGGAATCAGACTTGTCATTGGGCTTGGTTTGAGGCAAATAGACTCTTTAACACGATTCAACTCCAATGTGGTCATTAGTCCACCCATTTGGTCAAGTTATGAAATGCTGGTCAGCAGTCTTCCTGAATTCATCAAGAAACCACTGTCTCTGGAGTTCTTGACCTTTGAATATTATGCCAGGAGTCAAGGCATGACCATCAGCAGTGATAGCTTCAATGAATGAGGTCCAATTTCAAGTTTGTAGTACCTTGAGAAAATCCTTCTACTTCAGGTTCACACTTCTGACCACAAGGCTATCTAGTCCTAACAAAGAGAGTCCAGTTAGTCAAATTTCAAAATTATAATGAAAATAGAGTTAGATACTTGCCATAACTAATCATGATGCCTCCTTCATCAACATTAATAGTGTTCTCAAGCTGAATCCAGCCATACTAGCCCTCCCTGATATCAAAGTACCAGTGAACTGCTTTAGGTGTGAAAGAGTCAAACCTATTGGCTTCCTGATGTCTATCAATCTGAGCCTTGAGATCTGAGTAGTGATGAATGAATCTGGATACCCAGTTGCATTCTAATTCCAGTTGGTCACCTCATTGTCTTAGCAGGCCCATCACACAAGCCTGAATGTGATTGTGGGATGGAGTCTACCCTAGAGACTCTTGGCAAAGGATCTAGATAACCAGTTTGTCTTTCTGATTCTTGGATAACCATTGACTAGACTAGATTTGCTGTTTCACAGCCACCTGACCATTAAGTCTGTCAATTAGGGTGGTTCAAGGCACCCCCCATCACTGAGACGCCTGGGAGGGTGAAAAGCTATTATCAGTGACATCCAATATAGCCTCAGCCATGTCATCTTCTATATATTTCCAATGAGGCTGAGATGAATGCATTCCAATAGTGCTGTGAGAGGCTATCAGGAATAGTATTGGAAAGTAGTGGTGAGGAAATTAGGGATTGAAGTGGTCATACTTCCTTGCTACTACCCACATATATTGGGTCCCTAACTTGGCAGTTTGAGAATAGAATTAGGAACCCCAATCAATCCAATACTTGATAGAGGAAACTACCTTTAAATAATATTTATTCTTGTTGAGATGTGTGTGAATGAAAGTCTTGAGTTTTGGTGCGTAATTTTTTTTGCCTGCCAAAAGGGTGGTGGTGCATGGTAGTTGCCAGTGAGAACAAGCTCCTACTTCTATAGTAACCAGAGGAACTACAAGCCGATATACACTAGTACTAATGTATATGATAAGTGAGCAACACAGATAAGTGAGTGACACACTTTTGTGAACCCTCTGAATTAAATTCACAATGGAAACACCACAATGTATCTAATGTAAGTGCATAGGAAGTTGCAATATATAGGAAGTCAGAAGGAAATTGGCACCCTCTGGACAGAATTCTATATAAAGTTAAAAAAAACACATAACATACATGATAAGCATGCACACCAAAAATCAAACAACTTTACTTTCTTCCATTTGATCAATCAATTCTCAACCATTAAATATCCCCTGACCAAATAACAAGGGTAATATAATTCTTACTGTTCAAGCCCTTCAAAAAAACTGAAAATTAAATCTCTGACAGGCTGCAAAGACATATGAAGTGTGCTATTATAAGTTATGTTGCCAGCACTATGGTATTCAATCTTAGCATGACTGGATCCCTAAATCATGAAAACTATCTGATCTAAAAGAGGAGACTATTATACAATTCCTTATTGACCTGTATTCACAAGGATTTCCTCTATGACTTCATAGTGTTGAAGAAATGGCTAATAAACTTCTCACTGACCATGACATATCACCTGTTAGTAAGCACTAGGCTTCCAACTTCATCAAGTGACAACCAGACCTCAAGGCATGATTTAACTATAGATATAACTATCAAAGAGCCAAATGTAAAGATCCCATGATTATTCATGATTAGTTCAGGCTTGTGGAGGACACAATTGCCAAGTATAGCATTACCCTTGTGGATATTTACAACTTTGATAAGACTGGGTTTATAATAGGCCTCATTGTGAGTGGAATAGTTGTCACAGGTGTAGAAAGATGTGGAAAGGCAAAATCAGTGCAGCCTGTAAACTGGGAATAGGTTACTGCCATTCAGGCAATCAATACTGAAGGCTAGGCAATCACACTATTTATCATAGTTACAGGCTGATATCACCTTGCTAGCTAGTACTAAGAAAGCAACCTTCCAGGGGATTTGGCTATTGTGACAACCCACAATAGCTGGACTGATAATAAGACAGGCCTTGAGTAGCTTAAGCACTTTGATTAGTATATAAAGGCATGATCTAGTGGTTGCTTTCACCTTCTGATCTTCAATAGTCATAAAAGCCACTACTCAGTTGACTTTGAGAAATGCTATAAGGAAAACAACATTATCACACTTTGTCTGCCATCTCATTCATCTCATATACTCCAGCCTCTTGACATTAGCTACTTTGGACTTCTCAAGAAGGCATATGGTCAAGAAATCAAGCATCTGATCAGGTGTTTGATAACCCATGTTTCCAAGACTGACTTCTTTACAGCATTTTATACTACCTACCAAGCCACTATGACAGAAAGAAATATCAAGGGGAGATTTAGAGGACCTAGGCTTGTTCCTTTAGATCCTGAAAGTGTCATTTCTAAGCGTGATGTATAGCTATAGACCCCAACACTGGTATAGGAGGAGGCTAGCCTTCCCAACCCATGGGTTCCCAAGATACCAAAGACAGTACTTGAGGCCACTTCTCAATCTGAATACCTTGAAAGACAAATCAGGCAGTATCAAAGTAGCTCTCCAGCATCTATTCTTGAGGTGCTCAAGTCATTTTCCAAGGGAATAACAGTAATAATACGTCAAATGACATTATTAAAGTCTGAGAACCAGACACTTCAACAGTCAAATGAGACCCTTAGCAAGCAGCACAGAGCAAAAAGAAGGCAGCTACAGAATACAGGAACAATGACTATAGATGATAGTAGGCAGGCAATTGATCAAAAGGACATTAACACATACAGATAGAGGGGCAATTAATCTGAAGTGGTGGTTGAGAAAGGTTGGGGCTAGCAAGTGAAAGGCACTGTAGGACATGTGGCAGAACTAGTCATCATGCAAGAACATGCCACATAGTTTTTACAATGTCTGCAGAAGAATATAGCACTTAGTTTCAATTGTTTAGATGCTTTGTTGTGTTTTTATACCACTTTCTGTCTTGAGTGTTGATTCTTTTAGTGTGCATACTTGTTTAGTGCGCATGCTTATCATGTACATTAGGTTTATTACATATTAGGGTCCTTAACCCTACAGATGGCCTTGTTGCACTGCAGCAGCTATGAAAAAAAGGCAAGTAGTTTCCACGCCAGTCTACTCATGTGATAGCATTGAAATCAAATGTTGAGGACATCAACTATCTAGTTATGAGACAGTGGTGAGCATATACACACAATGGAAAATCATGAGCTGTGTGTGGTATGTAAAGCATTCAATATCAGGATTTAATGGGAATGTATGATGAACTTGTAAAGATAGTTCTGGATTGCATTGCTTTTCCCTCACACAGTCCCTCGACCAAAGTTTCATTTCTAGCAGTGTTCAGCTTTTGTAACTGTGCAATAGCCCTTGGAATTTCAGCCCTGGCCTTGTACAAGATACAAATGGGGTTTCTTTTCCTTCTTTAAGGAAGCCACTTTTGTAGCTTAGTGAAAGGGTAATGTCACAGCCTAAGTAATCAACACTACGGCAATATATTAGGGTGGACACATCTACACTTCTGTAGGTGAGAAAACCTTCACTCAGTTCTGTGTTCCAAGTTCTGCTTTGGACATGAGGTTTTCCAAATGTATCAAACAAGCTTATAGAGGATGTCTCACGACAGTAGTACCAAGGCTAGCTGGTAGACTTCATGGTCTACGTCATGAATAAGGTGTGGATCACTAACCAGGCTATCTAGAATCAAGCGGCTTCGACCTTTTGAGGTCCACTACACAAGGCTGGTCGGCCCCTTTCTACGGAGAAATAGTTATCTAAACTAGCCAATGCAGATCCTTCTCTATGGTGTTTCACAGAGCGCCTGCCAAGACGACGCGGCTAGATCTCATATGACTATTTAACAAGTGCATATTGCAGCTCTAGCAGCTATGCAAGGGCCCTCATTAGCGCTTTTACCCCCACACTTGACAATGCTACCCCATAACTCTCAACCCTCTTTACCAAGAGCTATCTGCTCAGGCCTAGCCACATCGACCTCATCGAGAATAACATTCACGCATGCAAAGCTACAGCCAAGACTGTAGGCATTCTCGACTAGAGAGATACCGAGGTTGCTCCGTTTAGGATGTCACTGGGGGGGGGAAAGGCTCGAGACGAGGAACCAAACTACCACATTCTCTTTCTGCCACACATGACAACAAAGTCTGTTGTGAAGTGTATTGATTTTCTATTGGTTTATTAAAGGTTTAAGTTCTTTCACTATGCACAACTAGGCCGGAGTATTTATGCACAGGTTTACCCAGTGTTAATCCGACTGAGGACAGATTCTCCACAACAAAGTCTTTATCGTTAGTACAAGTCCCACAACAATGGCTGAGTCAAGGCATGACAAGACAAGACAGGGGTTTAGGATTCTTGAGTCAGTAATGATGAAAAAGAGTTGAGAGGGAGTAACTCTTTGTTTGGTCAAGAAAGCACTACTTTGACCAAGGCTGTTATGCTGTCGCCTGGCATCAGATGGCTGCAAAAGGCATTTCATTTAGAGTGTTCCTATTCACACCATAACGATTTCCTACTTGCACATGAAAATTTAATGCCCCACATACCATGAAGTGATTGAACCAATCACATGCCTAAATTAACAAAAGCCCATCCAATCAAGTAGTCGTACTAGCCCCACTTTACAACATCCCTTTCCTCCTCAATTCAAGAAAGTCTACTGCGGGCCTCTTGCGCCGAGTGTTGTATGTAGCCTCCTTCCCTCCCTCTGCCTTCTGTGGGCCTCCTGTGATATCTCTTGTGGTGCCATCTTTGGTGATATCGCCAGTGTCATTTGCCGTGTTTCCGTCTTTCCTTTGCCTTGAATTGTCTCCATATCCTGCTGATCCATGGCCGGAAAGCTATCACCTTCCTCCCATTGACTTAGTTGGCGCCATGTTGAGGCAGTTGTATGGCGGTAGCTTTGGTCGGGAATCGACTGCATAACAGGGGATGGTTATGACTTTCGTGGACAGACTGAGACACTTAATTCATCTTCACTAAAGGCTGCAGTGTCAAGTTTGGTCCCACTTTAAAAAGAAATATGACTATTTTATTGGGTAGATTATTGCCAAATTAGCCATGTACTTGGTAGTATGTGGGGCATTAGATTTTCATGTGCGAGTAGGAAATTGTTATGGTGCGAATAGGAACACTCTTCATTTAATCTCGGTCAGCCATTGAAACAAATAGAAAAGTTTATCTAAGAAGAGGGAAGGAATATTGTGGAGAATCTATCTAGTTACTGAAAACTACTAACTTGGGAGACTTAAGTGTGGTGTGTAACCTCAGGACATTGTTTAGCCGGTAAATCTCCATAATAACGAAATCTCGGCCAATTGGAAAAATCTCACAGCTTCTGAAGAATCAACTATTATTCGACATATTCACGACCGAAACTCGCAATAACTTCCCTCCTATGATATCTGATGTAGAATAAATAGTCAAAAACCTAATTGCAGTTTATTTTCGAAGGGCCCTAAGAGCAAGAAATGTGTTAGCCTCTTTTCTCAATTGTGGCATGTTTGTTAGTTAATAAGTAGTTGATTAGATGTCAAGAGGAGCGACTGGGACATTTTTGGGGCACTCACTTGGTCATCATACACATTTATCAAAAAGAAATCATCATTTGAAAGGAGGCATTTTGTGGCCTTCAGAGCCCTTGCCAAAAGTCAGACCACTCAATACACAGGATGAGATGACAAACATAGCAGTTGCTCTTCCATCTCTTCTAACCTTTTTTGCCAAACTTCTGAAAAAAAACATTTCCTTCGCCTACTTTGCCTATTCTTGTCCATCTGCCTCCTTTAACAAATGCCAGAAAAATGAGCAAGGAAAAAAGGATATAATTCACACCAAGGCTCCTTTCCTTTCTCTTTCTTTCATAGCCCCCAAAATAAGCAAATGTCCCATAAATGCCTTACTCACTCTTTCTTCCACTTAATTAACTCTTAATCACTAAACATGTCTCAGTTCAACCAGGAGGCCAATATCCTTCTTGCTCTTCAAGCTTTGGAAAACGACGCATCATTAAGCGTCCGATGTGCCGCATCGACCTACAATGTCTGCAGAAAAACGCTAGGTCACCGCCATAAAGGCATCCCGTCTCGATGCAATACTCTAGGCAATGCACGCAAACTATTTGATCCAGAGGAGGATAGCATTATTCGGTTAATTCTCGACTTAGAATCGCGAGGATTTTCTCCACGACTTCATACTATTGAAAAAATAGCCAATCGACTCCTTGCTGACCGCAACGCACCACCTGTTGGCAAGTGCTGGGCCGGCAATTTTGTTAGGCGACACCCTGACATTCAGACACACATTTTTTTGCATAAACGCGACTCTCAGAGTGCCAAATGCGATGATACTGCCATTGTTAGCAGTTGGTTTGAGCTCGTAGAGCATCAAATCACAGAATTTGGCATCCTTCCTTCTGACATCTACAACTATGGTGAGACCAGCTTTATCATAGGCTGCATTTCCAGTGGACTAGTTTTTACCACTGCTGAAAGGCGTAAGAAGGCCAGGTCGGTAAAATCTAGAAATATGGAATGGGCCACAGCTGTCCAGGCCGTCAACTCTCAAGGCTGGGTTGTCTCCCCGTTCATTGTGGTCGCTGGCCAGGACCACCTCGCCAGGTGGCGCGAAGACAGCAGGTTCCCAGCTGACTGGGCTATTTCCGCAACTCGAAATGGCTGGAATGATCGCGAAACAAGTCTTAAATGGCTAACTCATTTTGATCAGCATACAAAGACCCAGAAACGTGGTCGTTATCGCCTTCTGATCCTTGATCGCGATGAAAGCCATTACCCAGGCGACTTCGAGACTTATTGTAGGGAAAACGATATCATTACAGTATGTACACCTCCTAACTTGTCCCATTTGCTTCAACCTCTCAATGTTGGGTGCCATGGGCTACTCGAAAAATCGTACAGTCAAGAGATAGAGTATCTTGCCAAATGCTCTACAACCCGCATTGCAAAGGCCGACTTCCTTTCAGCCTTTCATGCCGCCCAAAAAGTAGCCATGACGGAGGTCGTGATCAAGGAAGCGTTTAGAGAGGCTGGGCTTGCTCCATGGGACCCTGAAGCTGTTATATCTAAACTGGATACGCAGCCCCAGACTTTAACCTCTATGGAAGAAGAGGCGAGCCTCCCAAACCCATTGGTCTCAGCAACACCAGGGGGTTTTCTCGGGGTTATCTCGCAGTTGGAACACCTTGAAAGGGAAATTGGAAGAGATCAAAACAGCTTCCCAGCTTCAATTCTTGAAGCACTGAAGTCACTTGCGAACGAAACAAATGCCATTGAACATGAGATTGCATTGATGAGGTCCGAGTTCGAAGACCTTCGACAGGCCAGCGAGACACTTATTGAGCAAGACAGAGGAGAAAGAGACCACTCGCAGAATAGAGAGGATATGACTGTAGAAGAAGAAAGTGAAGGAACGGATCAAGTGGATATTGATAGGCAGATATGGGCTGAATTGTCACGACGTTGAAGTCAGGCACAGGTGGCAAAATCAAAGGAAAGTATGGAAAAAAACAGGACATTATGCAGCAACATGCTAGGCAATTACCAAGGCCTCTAGAAAATAGTATAACTAACCTTTTCTTAATAACGTATATGATAAGCAAGCGACGCAGATAAGTGAGTGACACATTTTTATGAACCCTCTGAATTAAATTCACAATAGAAACACCACAATCTATCTAATCAATTAAAATTAATCACCATACCATTCTCCATTGACCTCAATTGTCTCCCGACAGGTCCTTACATTATGTCCGGTCTTTCTGCAAATACTACACTGCCGAACCTTTGCTCCTTGTGACCTTCTGTGACTACCTCTTGAGGATTCAGCTACTACCTGTGCACCAATATCTATCTGATCAATTGATTGTAATGCTTCCCCTATAGTCACAGGCCCTTCTTTTTACATCCTAGACCTTTTTCCCCTCTGGCGTTGTCCTACTCTCTTATTCTCTTGTTCAAGTTGTCGAACCCTTTCCTGTAGTAAGACCATCTCACGCTTAATAATGGTTTTTGCCTACTCATAACGCTTCAAAGCTTGCCTTATTGACTCCAGGGAGCTGCTCTTATGATTTCTAATCCTTCCTTGCAGATAATTAGAATGCAATTGGGTCTCTAGCACTGTCTTTAGGGTCATGGCAGTCCAAGGGGTCGATGGTATCGTGACCTCTACAGGAGGCGTCGGAGTCCATAGCTGCACATCAAGCTTCAAGATGACAGAAGGATGAGAAATCATGATAGAAGCTCCCTGGAGTCAATAAGTCAAGCTTTGAAGCGTTATGAGTAGGCAAAAACCATTATTAAGTGTGAGATGGTCTTACTACAGGAAAGTGTTCAACAACTTGAACAAGAGAATAAGACAGTACAGCAGCACGAAAGGGTGAAAAGGTCTGAGATATAGAAAGAAGGGCCTTGAACTATAGGGGAATCATCACAATCAATTGATCAGATATATATTGATGTACAGGTAAGAGTTGAATCCTCGAGAGGTGGTCGCAAACAGTCACAAGGAGCAAATATTTGGCAGTGTAGTATTTGCAGCAAGACCAGAAATAATGCAAGGGCCTGTCAGGAGGCTATCGAGGTCAACTGAGAATGGTATAGTGATTAATTTTAATTGATTAGATAGATTGTGGTGTTTCTATTGCGAATTCAATTCAGAGGGTTCATAAAAGTGCGTCGCTCACTTATCATATACGTTAAATCAATCCTCTATCTAACAGGTTATGAGCCTAGTGCACTAAACCCAAGTGCACATTGCTATTTCACTTACACAACTACACCTCTAGTACTACAGCTACTATCATGATGAGTAGTGCAGTACAGATGAGAGTTACACTCAATGGAGCCAGCCAACTGGCTTGAATGGAAGGTAGAGCTGCTGAAGCTCCTCAACACAGAAGGACTTATTCATATAGTCCTAAACTCAGATGCAGAGGAACTACTATCCTCTGATGAGACATTGAAAACAGCCCACATCATGGCCATAGGGCTGAAAAGAAACTGGGCCCAACAGGCCAATTGGTGTCAGGAGCCAGCTGTAGTATTTGAAATGCTGTGAGAAGAATCAAGTCAGTTCTTGGGCACCAAGAAGAAGGAGGCAGTCAATGCCATCCTCAATCCCACTGTAGATCTTGTTCACTATAACTCTTGTAGATATATAAACTAGATAGAACCTCCCTCTGTTACCTGAATGTTGCTCACCAAGCAACGTCCTCGTCTCCTGTTCCTGGTACCTGTTACCATCCTGAATATACTGATCTTCCTGTCCCTGTCTTCTGTCCTGGTATCTGTTACTGTCCTGAATATCCTGTCCTGCCTGTCCTGTCTTTAAACTGTTGTGCCAGTCTGATAGAGCCCTCCTGCCTGTCCATGACATTATGTTGCTTCCACCCATAAACACTGACAAGATGTCTGCCCGCCCGAACCCCCCGTCCTCGCCTGTGTGGGTGTTACGCCTGCGTCTATGATACGGCAGTTGTAGCCCTGCAGCTATTGACCACAGTAAACAAGCGCTATAATCACTCATGTTGATGCATATAGATACGTGAGTCTCATATGAATAGCTATCCTAAAAATGTACGTCGATTCTTATAATTCTCAAAGCTTGATGAAGAAGGAAGCAAACTCTGTGACGTAAGTCTATCTCAGAGCGGGGTCAGGGTCAGATTGTCATGTGACCCTGAACCCTAAAACCTAAACTGATGCTTCGTTTGAATACTTCCACTCCCTATTTTCATACGCTGATGAAACAGAAAACGAGATTGCCACCCTGAACCACACGTTAGCTACTGAGACTGCTAACCTCACTGCCACTCTTCAAGCAACTCGGGGCCAGCTCGAGTATGTGCAAAACGAGTTGAAAGAGGCCCAGGGCGAGCTTTACCAGGCTCGCCTCAATGAGCAAAGGGCTCTTGACAAACTCCAGTTAGCCATACCACCCTCTGCTGCCCCTGCCGCTCCTGCTGCCCTTACTGTCGTGGAAGAAGAAGCTTCTGTCTCTGTTCCTGCTTCTGCCCCCACGGCTGTCCCTGCCTCTGCTTCTGTTCCTGCTCCTGTCCCCACGTCTGTTCCTGCCCATGCCCCGGCCCCTTCCGCGACCGAACAATTCACGATGACTCGTACTGTCCAGCTCTCTCAACAACTGCCCCTCCACTAGACCCGGACGCCACGGACCTGTCCCATCAACGCCGCGCCTCCCGCCGAGAAAAGGGTCAATGCTACCGTTGCGGAATAAAAGGCCACCTAGTGGGCCAGTGCCCACAACCCGATAACCGACAGCTCCGCTCGGCTGCACTGTCCCCTTCCTCTACTGCCGCGACGCCCCAGGTCTCCCTCCTGCTCACACCACCGCCGTGACTCCTTCTCGTCCTTCCACTCGGACTGCCCCAGTGATGGACCAAAAAAGGGAGCTTGCCTGGAATAAGCCGCCCCCAGGTGGAACCTCCCGGCGCAATCCCGAACCAGACTATTCGTATCTAGGCTGCTGCTGTACATGGTCTTCCAATTGAGGAAGAATACAATCAGTGGTCAGATCTTATGATCCTCCCTGTGGAACTGTCTCTTCAAGACTGTTCCTTCCCGACATATGCCCTCACTGACTGTGGTGCAGAAGGAAAAGCCTTCATCGATGCCACCTGGGTATCTCTGCACCGAATTCCGACCCACCTCCTCCGCTCTCCATTTGGAATCGAAGTATTCGATGGAAGAGAAACCGAAGCTGGAAAATGTACCCATTATGTCCGTGCCCGCCTCCGCATAAATGATCACTGTCAGAAGAGTGTTTTGTTCTTTGTCACCCAGCTCGCTCATTACCCCATTGTCTTGGGTATGTCTTGGCTAAAGCAACATGATCCAATGGTCTGCTTCGCTGATCACTCAATCACTTTTGATAGTGAATACTGCCGAAACCACTGCAACCTTCCTGGTAAGCCCGAGAAGCTTCGGGCCTTACACAACGTCCCCCATAAAGATCGACCCAGTAACTTGCCCCCACGACCCTTGGCCCTTTGCAACCTGAACATTGTCCCAATCTCGAAGGAAGGTGCCATTGCCTATTCCCGCCGGTCTGCCTGTCGACTGTTCGTGACAACACTGGAAGAAATCGATCGAATCCTGAACCGCCCTAACTCCCCGGACTCTGCAAGTCCCTGGGAACCTGAACCCTTTTCCCTGCCTGCCGAGTTGTCAGATTTCACCGATGTTTTCTCCCCTCGCGAAGCGCAAAAACTACCACCACACCGACCCATGGATCACCATATCCCCCTGGTGGAAGGTGCGAAACTGCCTTTCGGGCCCCTGTACTCCATGTCCCGAGACGAACTGAAAGCCCTCCGTGAATGGCTTGATGAAAATCTCCAGAAAGGTTTTATCCGTCCCAGCTCCTCGCATGTTGCCTCTCCCGTTTTGTTCGTGAAGAAGGCTGATGGAGGACTGCGTTTCTGTGTTGATTATCGCGCCTTGAACGCCGTGACCATCAAAGACCGATACCCGCTGCCCCTAGTCAAGGAAACTCTGAACAATCTGCATGGAATGCGCTACTTTTCCGAGATTGATGTCATCTCCGCTTTCAACAACCTCCGTATGACTGCTGGAGAAGAATACCTGACTGCCTTCCGCACGCGTTTTGGCCTCTTGGAGAGCCTGGTCATGCCGTTTGGACTGACGGGAGCCCCGTCCTCCTTCCAACGATACATCAACTTTTCCCTGCGAGAATATCTCGACATGTTCTGCACGGCGTATTTGGACGACATCCTGATTTACAGTCGTACCCGTGAAGAACACACTGAACACATCCGTGCGGTCCTCAAACGCCTCTGCGCCGCTGGATTATACGCCCAGGCTCCTAAGTGCGAGTTCTACTGCACTGAAACCAAGTTCCTAGGCTTGATCGTCGGCCGTGATGGCATTCGTATGGACCCAGCCAAGGTTGCAACAGCGCGTAATTGGCCTACCCCGAAATCCCTGACAGACACCCAAGCCTTCCTCGGCTTTGGCAACTTTTACCGCCACTTCATTCGCGACTTCTCTAGCTTGGTCGCCCCGCTGACACGCTTGACGAAGAAAGATGTCCCTTTTGTGTGGGACTCCACCTGCAAATCAGCGTTCCGAACTCTGAAAGACCACTTCTCCTCTGCCCCCGTCCTGAAATGGAAGGTGCCCCTTCGCCTGTGAAGGTCGTCACCGACCACCGAAATCTGGAGTACTTCATGTCTACGAAGCAACTCAACCGCCGTCAGGCCCGATGGTCTGAATTCCTGTCCCGCTTCAACTTCCACATTGTCTACCGCCCAGGTAAGCTAGGTGTGAAGCCTGATTCGCTCACGCGCCGGTCAGAAGACTTACCCAAGGAGGGTGATGACTGTCTTCTGCACCAGAGCCAAACTGTTCTGAAGAATCACAACCTACCACCTGATGCTAGCCGCCAGACTCATCTGAACCAGGTCGTCCTGCCGACGAATCTGCAAGAACTCTTCCGCGCCGCATATGATTCTGACCCTGTACCCTGTGCTACCCTGGCAGTGATCCTGAACCCTGAAACGAGCCGCCTGCTGACACTCACCCTGACCAAGTGCTCAGAGCGCGAAGGCTACCTGTACGTACAAGACCACTTGTATGTTCCTGAAAGCGATGCCCTAAAAGCAGAGCTCCTCCGTCTGTACCATGACTCTCCTGTCACGGGGCACCCAGGTCGTTCCAAAACCTACGACCTCCTGTTCCGGGAATACTACTGGCCTGGCATGGCAAGGTACATTGCCCACTGGGTTCACCAGTGCCATACCTGCCGCCGCACGACACCCTTCCATGATGGCCAGAAAGGCCTGCTTCGCCCACTGCCAATTCCTGAGAGAGCATAGCGTGATATATCTGTTGATTTTATCACCTACCTGCCCAAGAGCAATGGCTACAATGCCATCCTTGTGATTGTAGACTGTCTGACCAAGATGCATCATCTGATTCCCTGTCACAGCAACTGTAACGCCGAAGACACTGCCTGTCTGTACCTGAAGAATGTCTGGAAGTTATATGGCCTTCCATCGACTATCGTCTTGGACTGAGGACCTCAATTCATTACTGAATTTTAGAGGTGCCTGTCTCAGTCCTTGAGAATTGAACCTACCCTGTCCTCTGCCCACCACCCTGAAACTGATGGTCAAACTGAGAGAATGAATTTGGTCTTGGAACAATATCTACTTGTGTACGTAGCATATCTACAAGACGATTGGGAAGATTGGTTGCCGCTAGCTGAGTTCTCTGGCAATGCGCACTACTCTGAAACCACCAATATTTCCCCTTTCTTTGCGAACTACAGATTCCAACCCCAGATGGGATTCGAGCCAATCTCTGACCTGCCTGATTCCGCCTAGTCCCGAGACGCTGCCACCCTTGCTGCCCGAATGGAAGAGGTAACAGAACTGACCCGTTCCGAAATGGCAATGGCCCAAAACTTCCATGAGGAGCAGGCAAATCAGCACCACCAACCACCCCGCCAGTTCCAAGTTGATGACAAAGTCTGGCTTGACACCTGGACGATTCAAACTGCCTGGCCTCAGAAGAAGCTAGACTGGAAGAACTTGGGACCATTCTGCATCTGCAAGATCATAAGCCCATACGCTTACAAGCTTGAGTTGCCTGCCTCTATGAGGATACATCCTGTTTTCCACGTGTCCAAGCTCTGATACGCTGACACCTCTGACCCAATCCCTGGACAAGTTCATCCACCTCCACCTCGCATTGAAGTGGCTGGACAAACTGAGTATGAAGTCGAAGAAGTCTTGGACTCCTTCTGGGAACGCTGCAGCTGTGGACACCGCCCCCACCTGAAATATATTGTTCATTGGACTGGCTATGATGACCCAACAACTGAACCCACTGAATACCTGGAAAATGCGAAGCAGCTAGTGGAGAACTACCACCGCCGTTACCCTGACAAACCCGGCCCCTAGGTGAACCCTCCTGGTTACTGTTAAGGTCACGATTTAGGAACTGGATCTTCACAGCACTTAGGACTTAGGGACAAATATTTCGCATTGAAGAGTAAACTAAACTAACAGTCGATTTCGGGTGTGCTGGATGGATACTTATACCAGGAGCTAAGATTATCATCGTCAGAGGCAGATTGTGATCATCGGGGGCGGTGAGTGGCCTCCCACTTCCTTTCCTCCAAACAGGGTGCAACCTTAATAGTTACCCTCTCGGCATCGACGGAGCTCTGCCGTAGAGAGGGGGGTACTGTCACGGTACGCTAGCGTCTTCCGCATAACTGTCACAGTAAGCTAGTGTTCCTGCATAATGTAACAGCACGCTAGCATAACCACCGTCCGTCATGGCATGATACTGTATTCTGCATGACCACCGTTTCTGCATGACCACTGTTTTCACGCTACTTTAGCATTCCCTGCATGACCACTGTCCTGCTTGATGCTGGAGCCTTGCTCACCACTACCAGCCTCACACCCCACTGTAGATCTTGTTCACTATAACTCTTGTAGATATATAAACTAGATAGAACCTCCCTCTGTTACCTGAATGTTGCTCACCAAGCAACGTCCTCGTCTCCTGTTCCTGGTATCTGTTACCGTCCTGAATATACTAATCTTCCTGTCCCTGTCTTCTGTCCTGGTATCTGTTACCATCCTGAATATCCTGTGCCACCTGTCCTGTCTTTGAACTGTTGTGCCAGTCTCATGGAGCCTTCCTGCCTGTCCGTGACACCTCTAAGATACTGGGGGACATAATTAATGCTGAGGTGGACCATCAGGTGGCACAGGCACCACCTCAGGCACACCATACAGCTATGACCACATCTCAGGCAGCACCAAGGAAGAAGAAGAAGACAGGAAACTGCTTCACCTGCCTTCAACCAGGCCATAAGTGAGTGGACTGCCTGCTCTTTGCCCAGTTCATGCAGTTCCAGCAGAGTGAGTTGCCCTAAGCCTCTATGATTGTTGACAGTGGTGTGACCTATCACATGAGCAAGTCACTGTCACACTTTCAAAAACAGACCTATAAAGTAGGGAGAGGGGCAATTCAAAACAGAACTGAAGGAACTGAATGGGTAGGCCAGGGTGAAGTAGATGTAGCAGATAGTACCAACAGGAAACTGGTTGTCCCCAATGTTTTACACGTCCCAGAACTCAATGATGACCTACTCTCAGTGTCAAAACTGTGTGACCAAGGACTCACTGGGAATGTTGACGTGGAGAAATTCACTTTCCAAGATAGCTCAGGAAAGGCAGTCCTTGAAGCTAAAAGAGATGACGGTTTGTACAGAATCCAACCCCTGAACACGACCCAGGAAAGACCAATTAGTAAAACGAGGGCATACTTGGTAGAGACTATAACAGAACAACAACAAGAAGACAGTGATAAAGTGCCTGAAATAGACACAGATGAAGAGACATTGGTTCCACACGACCACGGTTTCTCTCATGGAAAGTTCACACATCTGGCAGAGGGATCCATCAAAGATATCTGCAAACAGGCCAGTGCTCACCCTCCCATAACAATGGCAAAATGTCATACATGCTCATAAACTAAAATGACAAGACAAATGCTGAAGACAAGTCAACATACACCCTCCCATTCCCTAGAACTTGTCTATGTAGACATCACAGGAAAATTTGGCTCACCAGCCCTTGACAAGTCACTCTATTCTCTAGTTATCATTGACACATACTCAAGCATATGCTAGGTGTATGGACTGTGAACTTGTAATGAGGCACCACAGGTGTTGTGTGATTGGTGGGCAGAGGCTGAGAACAGATGTAGACAAAGACTAGGAGCCATAAGAATAGACAATGCCCCTGAGCTGGTCCAACTGTCTTCCCAGTGGCAGAAAACTAATAGTGTGATACAATAACTCACAGTCCTATATAGCTCTTGGCAAAATGGCAAGGCAGAATGCTTTCCATTGTAGTCTGGAGGAAGGCACACAAGCACTTCTGAAGGGATCCAAGCTCCCAACATGCTTTTGGCTACTAGCAATAGAGACAACATGCTATGTGCTCAATATGAAGACCTACAGTTCAAAAACAGGCAAGAGCAGACTTGAGACCTTCTATAGAGTGAAACTAACCATCAATCACATACACCTATAGGGATGTGAAGCCTTCACATATCTAGACTCCTCATCACTGCTAGTTCAAACATGAAAAGACAAAATAATGGATGCAGTGAGATGGGCTGTGTTTGTAGGATACTGCCAAGACACCACCAAGATATAGCATTTCTAGGCTCTAGACATCAAAAGAATCATCATAGCCTCAATTGTAGATTAGTATGATGAGACACTAGTAGGAGTGGCAGGAGTTGACCTCAACATTCCATCAGACATCCCCATCCTATTCAACACACCCCTAGCCAGGAGACCAGTTGGATGCCCAGGGGGAGCTGGGGGAGCTGGGGGAGCTATGGAAACAGTACAGGACAAACAAACTGAATAAGCACAATCCCAAGCACCTACCAAAGACACCACAATGCTGGACCCTGAGGATGACTTGATGGTTCACCCACTGATCAATGAGGATCCTGACACTGAGATGCAACCTGCCCTGACTGAGGTAGCACAGGAGCAGATAATAGAGAATACACCAGCTGGAAAGGGCATAGATACCAAATTGTGACCTGTTCCTGTCATAACCACATAGGCACCCGAGGTCCCACTGATAGATACTGAAGAAGAGGTCAAAGGCACTGTCATGTCTGAAGAAACAGCTCAGAGATTGGAAGAGTTGTCAAGCCAGAAAGCTGGCAAACACCACATGCACAAGGAACCAATCAAGTCAACCAAGGTGCTCAAAAAGGCCTGTGTGATGCTAGCTGGGCTTGATCAATCTAGGTCAAAGGAGCACATCCCTGTCCCGAGAACCTACCAGGATGCTGTCAATGACCCAGATTGGGGGGAGATGTGGATGGAATCGATCAAGGCAGAACTCATGGCACTTATTACCAATAACACTTAGGAGATTATAGCTCACAAGGAAGGAATGAATCTCCTAATGACAAAATAGGTATTTCAACCAAAGCACTATGTTGACAGCTCACTATGAAAACTCAAGAGTCAGCTCATAGTCAGGGGATTCACACAAAGGTTCAGTGTAGACTTCACAGACACTTATGCAGCAACTGCCAGTTCCACATCTCTCAGGCTATTCATGGCTATGGTAGGAAATCTAGACCTAGAATGTGACTAGATTGATGTGAACAATGCATTCACAGAGTTGAAGTTGAAGGAGGACATATATCTCAGGGTCCCTGAAGGTCTGACTGAGGTCCTATAGGGATATGTCCTCAAACTCAGGAAGAGCCTATATGGACTCAAGCACGCAGCACATGACTGGTATGAAACAATATTGAGACATCTAGTCTCACTGGGATTCACATGTCTGGACTATGACCCATCCCATGCCGTTTTAGACACTATGAGTGAGGCATCTACATTCTCTTATATGTATATGACATGCCCTGTGCTGCCAAGGATCACTCCCAAATAGAATGGTTCAAGACTAAGATGAAGGAGTGTTTCCACATCAAGGACCTGGGTCCAGTAGAGGTAATACTTGGTGTCAAAGTTACTCATGACAGGACTAATAGAAGATTGTGATTATCACAGGAGCACTATGTGAATGAGATTGTCCAAGACATAGGTTTCACTAGTGAGAGAAACAGGACAATGACAACACTAATTACCAGTGAGAACAGGCTCCTACTTCTATAGCAACTAGAGGAACCACAAGCCAATATACACTAGTACCAACACTATGTAGATTGCCTACAATACCTAGCACAGCAAACTCAACCTGACATTGCCTATATAGTGAACAAGTTGTGCTAACACTTGGTGAACCCAGCTGTCTGGTATGAAAAGGCATTGCACTACCTCACTGATACCTACACAGCACTAAGCAATACTCAATCTACTTCAGATCAGATGACACCCTCATTGGATACTCTAATGCCAACTTCACTGCCAAAGAAGAGAAGTGAGTGTCAACACTAGCCTATGTGTTTAAGATCTTTAGAGGTTGCTTGAGCTGGCAAAGCCAGCTACAGAAATCTGTAAGCACTTCAACCACTGAGGCCAAATATATAGCACTATCCTAATGCACCAAAGAATCTCAGCATCTGACTAGGTTGATTCAAGATATATGGGATGGAGTCAGATTGAAAAGCCAGTGGAGAGGAGAGCTCACCAAAATATCCTCTGAAGTCATAGCCAACCTACAATGTGACAATGAAGGAGCAGTTGCACTGGTGTAAGCAAAGGGTGGTCTAGGGTGAGTCAAGCATATTGATGTGCACTACCACAGCTTGTAAGACCTCACTAAACAAAACAAGATCAATGTACAGCATGTGGGGACTGCATACATGGTGGCAGATGGACTGATGAAACCACTAGCCAAGATTAAGCACATGGGGTTCATCACCAGTCTCGAGATGAGCTCTGGGGGAGTGTTGAAAGTAGAGTGTAGGCTTTAGGGTTCAGGGTCACATGACAATCTGACCCTGACCCCGCTCTGAGATAGACTTGCGAAGCGCCAGCCTCAGAAGTCTTTCACAGAGTTTGGCTTCCTTCTTCATGAAGCTTTGAGAATTATAAGAATCGACATACATTTTTAGGATAGCTATTCATACGAGACTCACGTATCTATATGCATCAACGTGAGTGATTATAGCGCTTGTTTACTGCGGTCAATAGCTGCAGGGTTACAACTGCCATATCATAGACGCAGGCGTAACACCCACAACTGGAAAGTTTCAGCAAGTCCCAGAAGAGTGGAGAACTGTGGCGTCAAGAGGCGTCATTTCTAGGCACCCACCCTGGGGTACAGATATAAAAGGGGCTGGAATCCCTCAACTGGAGAGTACTTGAGAGGGAGAATAATGAACAACCTTTTCTTAATAAATCAATCCTTTATCTAACAGTATTAATAATAGAATGTGTTATGGTACCATGTTTTGCGTCACTCGGCACTAAAAAAGCGTCACCTTGGCTTACAAAACCCCGCGCTTTATTTGATGACTGGCTTGGGATTTTTATATTCAGTTTGTGTGACCAAAATCAACGCATCATCATACTTAGTTCGAACAAATATCCTGTTTCTCCTTACATATTGCCCCCAACTTTGGTATTCTCGTCACATACTTGAATCAAAATGAAGGCCTATGTTTATGACGACGTCGAAGTAATGCCCTGCACCCTCTTATGTCCGGAATAAGTTAAGATTTGCTAACAAATATACAGGGAGACCAGCGTTTGCCTCATGACTCGGGCAAGGCCGTAAGTGTTGAGGACCTAGCTGCCCTTGGTGTCCTTTACTACCATTATGACAGCATAGACAAAGTAAACAGCCTGGCGCTTGAGCGTAACTACAAGAATCGCGATGAGGTGTTTGTGTCGCCCGAGAAGATGGGCTCTGTGTATGAGGAAAAGGTCAAGACCTTCTTCCTCGAACATCTTCATGAAGACGAAGAAATTCGCTACATCCGTGGTGGCCAAGGCTATTTCGATGTCCGCAACTGCGGTGATGAATGGGTTCGAATTCTTCTTGAAAAGGTAACAAACGAAAATATGCAACACACGACTGTGCAGCGAGACTACAAGCCACAGCTACATATCCCCAGACTAACTAGCAGCTTCCACCATAGGATGACCTTATTATTCTCCCCGCCGGTATCTACCACCGGTTCACTACCGATGAGTCTAACGTAAGTCTACCAATTATGATCCAATCTTCTCCATATTGAAAACCCTGATATTAAAATGGCCAATAGTATGTTCATGCCATGAGATTATTCAAAGACGAACCCAAGTGGACGGCACTCAATCGGGACGCCACGCTAGAAAACAATCCATTTCGTCAAGGATATGTGAAGGAGTTTCTTGTTTCAACTAAATAAGCCTGTAGGCAATATCAACAATATTGTGCAGTAGGTTTGGCGGTTGTCAAACACAGGACACTTGTGTAAAAAAATTTACAATACTTAGGGTTATTTATCAAAAGACCAAAAATATAGTGACAACATGACGTAAGTTACAAGTGAGCGCCTAATCCAAGCGAGTGCCCAGTTTTTTTACCATCTACATTGTAGATTCTTTTATGAAAAAGCGATAACGTACAGGATAAGCATGTGCACCAAACAAGTATGCACACCAAAAATCAAACAACTTTGCTTTCTTCTATTTGATCAATCAATTCTCAACCATTAAATATGCCCCAACCAAATAATGAGGGTAATATACTTTTTGCTCTTCAAGCCCTTCAAAATGACTGAAAATTATGTCTCCAACATGCTGCAAAGACATATGAAGTGGGCTATTATAAGGCATATCAATGGCACAATGGTATTCAGTCTTGGCATGACTGGATCCCCAAATCACAAAAACTATCTGATCTGGAAGAGGAGGCTATTGTGCAGTTCATTATTGACCTGGATTCATGAGGATTTCCTCTGCGACTTGGTGATGTTGAAGAAATGGCTAATAGACTCCTCACTGACTGCAACACGTCACCTGTTGGTAAGCACTGGGCTTTCAACTTCATCAAGTGACAACCAGACCTCAAGATGCAATTTAATCATAGATACAACTATCAAAGAGCCAAATGCAAAGATCCTACTATTATTCACAGTTGGTTCAGGCTTGTGGAGGACACAATCGCCAAGTATGGCATTACCCTTGTGGATATTTACAACTTTGATGAGACTGGGTTTATGATGGGCCTCATTGTGAGTGGAATGGTTGTCACAGGTGCAGAAAGATATGGAAAAGCAAAATCAGTGCAGCCTGGAAACCAGGAATAGGTTACTGCCATTCAGGCGATGAATGCTGAAGGCTGGCTGATCACGCTGTTTATCATAGTTGCTGGCCAATATCACCTTGCCAGCTGGTACCAAGAAAGCAACCTTCTGGGGGATTTGGCTATCGTGACAACCCACAATGGCTGGTCTGATAATGAGACAGGCCTTGAGTGGCTTAAGCACTTTGATTGGCATACAAAGGCATGATCTAGTAGTCACTATGGCCTTCTGATCTCCAACAGTCATGAAAGCCACCACTCAGTTGACGTTGAGAAATACTGCAAGGAAAACAACATTATCACACTTTGTCTGCCATCTCATTCATCTCATATACTGTAGCCTCTTGACATTGGCTGCTTTGGACCTCTCAAGAAGGCATATGGTCAAGAAATCAAGCATCTGATCAGGTGTTCGATAACCCATGTTTCCAAGACTGACTTCTTTGCAGCATTTTATGCTGCCCACCAAGCCACTATGATGGAAAGAAATATCAAGGGGGATTTAGAGGAGCTGGAATTGTTCCTTTAGATCCTGAAAGTGTCATTTCTAAGCTTGATGTGTGGCTACAGACTCCAACACCCCTTGAGGAGGAGGCCAGCCTTCCTGACCCATGGGTTCCCAAGACACCAAAGACAGTACTTGAGGCCACTTCTCAATTTAGATACCTTGAAAGACGAATCAGACGGCATCAAAGTAGCTCTCCAGCATCTATTCCTGAGGCGCTCAAGTCATTTTCCAAGGGAACAACAGCAATAATGCATCAAATGACATTATTGAAGTCTGAGAACCAGACACTTCAACAGTCAAACAAGACCCTTAGCAAGCAGTGTAGAGCAAAAAGAAGGCAGCTACAGAATACAGGAACAATGACTGTAGATGATGGTAGGCAGGCAATTGATCAAAAGGACATTAACACACAGATAGAGGGGGAATTATTGAGAAGTGGTGGTCAAGGAAGGTCAGGGCTAGTGAGTGAAAGGCACTGTAGGACATGTGGCAGAACTGGTCATAATGCAAGAACATGTCAGATAGTTTCTACAATATCTGCAGAAGAACATATGTAAATTCAATGATGCGTTGTTCATTCAAACTATCTAGATTCTAAACAGAAAAGGGGTCGGGAAGTACATGACCCTAACAACAACCAGAAGGATCCTTGTGCAGGGTCTGTCAGCTGACCAGTCATGTGACACCACACTGGTCTCGAGGACTGACAGAATGCCGGCCTCTTACACTCCCCCCATTCGGGAGCATCGAGCCAACAGAACCCACTGCATTAACTACCTAATTTGCTGCCAAGTCAGCCTAACAACCGACTCCCCCATTCCACACGCAGATTCAAACGGCAGCTGGCTCAGCTGTCTCGTTCTTCTTCTTGTCGGCAAGGTGGTTGGCGTGCGTAAATGTCCTCCTTCAAGATGCCATACAAGAAGGAAGCGACAATGTCAAGTTGACGCAGTACCCAATCCATGAGAACTGCCAACGCTAACAGCATACGCCAACTGTCAGCGCCAGAGGTAAAGGCTTTGGTCTCGGCATAATCAAGCCCGAGGCGCTGCATGAAGCCAAGCGCCACCAATCTAGCCTTCTTCTTTACCTCTTCAAGCTGAGCACCCAAATTGCGTTGAAGTACCCACTTCAAGTCGATAGCACGTTTGCCCTTTGGCAACTGCTCGACAAACGCCAGCACATCCATCTGAATCAGCTGGTCGATTTCAACAGCAATGGCGTCTTGCCAGGCGTCAGCCTCGCCACCATCCATGACAGCCTTCAGTGTCGGAAAGACATGGGGGTCTTGCTGTAGAATATTCTTGGTACTACGCTTCACTGCGTATACCTCACACACGTGGTCAGCGTAGTCGGTCATCCAAGTTGCCAACTCAGCCTCCTCACTGTCGTGATCGATTATCGCCAGGACCTCATCGTGGGTCATAG
>JAZBQO010000171.1:0-56985 GCA_038407005.1 Ceratocystis sp. C1944
TAACAAGCTTGCTTGGGAGCATACGAGCTTCTCTCGCCCAAAATCTGTGGTCAGCCCTGCAGAGGGTTAATTCTGTCCGGTAACCAATCCGGCGTCGTTTGATCTTAGTGATTCCAGTAGACGTTAAGACGTTAAATATATTCAAATTCAAATTCAAATTCAAATACAAGAGTTCGCTCGAAATCCAAGCAAACCTGCAATTGCTGACCGCCCAGGAGGAGTCACGGGAAGCTGACATCAGCCAACGGCTCCTGTCCGGAATATGCCGTCGTATTACCACGAAATAATTGGTAGGTAGACGTAAAATAATACAATACAAAATACGACAAGAGTTGAAGTTCAAGTGCGGAAAAGCTTCTTGGCTGCAATACTAGGCAAACAAAAACTGAAGTTCAAGCTCAAGACGAGGGTGGACGCCAAGTATAGTCACCAAGTAAGGTCTGGCAGGCATTGAAGGCAAAGAGCCATCAGATGCTCAGGCAGAACTGAGGTTGCAAAGATCAACAACAACAACACAGTAAAAGGTTCGTAGGAGCACGAAGATGGAGGGGCACAACTACATCTGAAGTGTGAGAAATGGTGGAAAGAGACAAAAGGGGACATCATCTACTCGAAACCGATATCTCCACCGAACCGCCCTTCCGAGTTTCCCAATACAAGGGCCTCAATGGAATGGAGCTAAGCCATTTTATGGCTGGCAGAGCTGGTCATGGAGACTTCGACAAGTGCCATAAGCGATGAGAGTACAGCTAACCACTCAAGTGGTAGGCGGCCTGCAACTAGCCAAAAGAACGAAGCTGCTGGTTAGCATGTAGAACGATTTTAAGGCTATGGAGCCAAAGGTTTGCGTATAAGCTTTGAGGATGCTACAGAAAGTACCAGATGTAGAAAAAGTACTTGAATCATCCGAGGTTTGGAGAAGAGCCTTGGGATCTATCCAGAAAGCCAACTGCTTCCGTGTCTTACGCTTATTCAAGCTCGAGTCCGCCTTAAATAGCTTCAATTTCCGACGTAGACCTGCTACTTTTGATATTTGTTCAACCAGGAGGCTTGACGTACAGGGTTGAAGAAGACAATAATTCTCAGTGCGTTATGTACTACTTCTGTCGTACATTGTTCGTCATGCGTTCACCAAAATTATCAATTTACATTTCAGCAGTAAGACGCTCCCATCCTTATGGAAATAAAAAAACTTTTAGCCAACGAATACGCTGGCGAGAGACCTAGATCTTGAGCTTAGCTGTGGGACAAGGGGCCTTATCCTTTGTCTTTTTACCCTTCTATTCTTGTCTCATCCACGTCACATCAAGCAAGCTACAGTATAACTACTGCATAGCTCTGAAGTGCCAATCTTGATTCTTTGGTTTTCACCAATCCAAGTGTACGCTTCCACCTGCCATTCGTACCAGACCTTGGTATCATTGGTCTGGCGCCACATAAAGACTTCGATCTCGGAGTCGGCAGGGAAATCAATTGGTTTCTAGAAAGATAAGTATTAGGATAAAATGCTATAAGCTAGTCACGGCTACCAGGGAAACACTTACAGTAAGAGGGAAGTAGATTGGAAACCATGAGGTCATGTCTTTGCTCTTTTTATCGATTTGCTCGGGCAGAATGCTAATCTCAATCTTGGTTGGCTCGCCAATCTGCTTTTGGTACAGAGTAGACTCGAAGTAGCCACCCAAGCCATGGACAACACCCTTGTTGCGTGCAACAAATGTCAAATGGCATTGACGATAGTTGTGGTCATTAACGCCAGCGGCGCCTGCCATACTACCGCCACCACCACCTATAACACCGCCAGACTTGCGAGCTTCAATTAGGGCAAGAGTCTTTTCGGATATGGGATGAGAAAACTCCCATGTCTGTTGGAAGCGGGCGTGTCCAGGAACGCCACGGTCACAAACAAAATCATGAGAGTATAGTTGTACGACATAGGGCGTGCTGAAAGCATGGGGGTCAATGGGCACCTTGTTGTGTAGAATGTCTTGGTGTAGTTTAGGGGTAGAGAGTGGCGTCAAGTGCGCAGTGTATGAATGGGGAATGGAAATTCCATGAGGCTGGGCCAAGACATGCTGGATACCATCAAGACACTCTGGCGAAAGCTCATTATCACCAAAAGATCCTAGAAGCTCCGAAACCAGGATATCGACTTTGCCATATACGGGCTTCTCAGAGGTAGACTCAGAAAGGAGAGGTCCCTTCCAAGCGCGCATATCAGTCTTGACAACGGTGACCTGACGCTCCCAAACAAACTCGTTCTGGCGAAGTAAATAAACGTAAGCGTTAGGGTTCTTTTCAACAGCCCAAGCCTCAATAGGCACACCAGTTGTTTTACTAGCGCTCAAAGCACGAGTTACTAGTGGGCCACGACCGGAACCAGCGACGGCAACAACAACAGCCCCTGACTTGGAAGAAGTAGGTTTGTTTAGTGCCTTCCACTCAGTCAGGGCCTCTACTAGAGCAGCCTCATACTGGTTGTACTTGACCGGATCGCCCTCAAAAACTTCATAAGTAGCAGATTCCAAGTTATCTGAAAGGGGCTGAAGAGGAGATTGAAGCCAGTCTTGAAAGCTAATGAAAGTGCTGTTCTCGAGGTTCGAGTAAGGGTTTTGCTGGGATTCAAGCCACTGCATATATGAAATGTAGGAAGAACCCGCCGCGGGCTTCCTTTGATCAGCCTTTTGGACAGAATCCGCCAGGGTAGGGAACTCATTCTTGGACAAGGCGTCACCCGGATCTCCCGCCGAAAGGTCAAGATCAATGTCACAGAGCAAAACCCAAGGGGTTGTCTTGAGACGCATGTAGCTAAATATTAATTCTTGGTGGTGTTTTGGAAGAGAGGGAAAACCTGCTTTGTTTGCCTGGAAGATCTCAGGGCTCATGGAAATGAAATTCAGCGGCTCCGCGAACCAGCGTGTCTGAAGTTCCTTTTCAGCCATTACTTTCGGCATACGAACACCTAAATTTTGGTCAGTTTGGGATGTGCGCTCAAAAATGAATGTATAGATAGGCAGTAACTTACCAACAAATAGACGTGGGTTATATTCACAAAAGGTGCGAACAAAGTGCCATGAGTCCCAGACACTGAACAGCGCAATTTCAGGGGACTTCTTAGATGCGGCCTCAGTCCCATGAACAGTTTCTGTCAGAGACGGGCTGGAATCATCCAAACCAGGCTCACGGTACATAGGCATGTGGATTGTGATATTTTGGCGGCTAGCAACCGTCAACGCCTCGCGAATAGCACGCGCATATTGGGCAAGTCCCTTATTTGCGTTTCCTCTAGCTGAGTCTTGTCTAGGGCCATGAATCACTATAGATCTCACACCACACCATGTGGCATAGGCAAGCTCAAGATTCAGCACCTGGCGGGAAATGTTGGCAATGACAGGATCGGGTGAGGCGAGATCAATCCATGAGCTAGTGCAAGCATTGTAAGTGCTGACACTGAAGCTAGGGAACAAAGAAGTGTCCTTAGTAGTCAGAGAAGGGATAATAGGGTCGGGGATAGCAGCAGTGAGGTCGGCAGTGGCGCTGCTATTGATTTCCTTAAGAGACTGGAGATGATTCTTGACAAGTTCGGTGATTCTCTGGTGGAAATGAGAGTTTGTGATCGGTGATGTCAAGTACGAGATCTAAGCAATACATTAGTCAAGCATGTCAATAAACCCATTAGTGTAGATCAGCAACTCACTCCCTGGTTGACGGCTTTGCCATATTGAAGATCGTTTAGCGGCTGCTCCAAAGACGAGTCATGATAGCCAAGGAGGATTCTGGGCCTGGTAGGCTCCTGGGCCTGGTTATAATCCATCTTTGTAGCGACAATCTTGTATGGGATGAGTTTGATAACTAAAAGGTCTTTGGAGACCAACAGTAAGTGTTTGCCAGTCTTGTATTGTGACCCATCGCGGGGCAATAAATATACGAAGGATTTTCTACTAGGGTTATGTGTGTAACCTTAGGTGGGTTATAATAGGTAAATGATCCCAAAGCAATAGCACACACATAGACAATACATGAAGATATCAAACACACGCTCCGTAAAATTATGTTTAGAGTTAAGAAGACTCTTTACTTAATATTGCACTTGCCTCCGCTGCAGAGACATGCAGGCGCCTGTATTCCCGACAGGAAACCCTAAACAACAGTGCTTATTTCAAATTGGCACACTGTGTCTTATCGATAATCCGATAAGATCATCCCTCTCTTATCTCAAGGCTATTGAACTTTTTTCTTCTGATGGTCGTTTGAATTTCATCTTGCTATCAGTCCAGCCTCGCATCTACCTTTCTTGAAGTCCCCCCCTCGGCGATTGGATGGCCTACTTCTCGCAGCTGCCTCAAACATCTTGCTTGCTTTTCCTTATTCGATATATTCATCTCTATAATTTCTGTCCTATATCTAAGTTGTGCCCTTCGCATTTCGCAAAAATGGTCGATAAAACGAGACGCTCAATGGATGACGAAGACTCTAACGCCTCCCGCAAAAAGATTCGTATGGCTGGCGAGCCGTCAGAGAAGTCTAATCCTTATCTAAACCACTTGAATGACGACCTCGCTACTTCTGGCACCGCCTTTGAGGGCATCGAGCCTCGCAACACCACTGCAAAACAGGCCGAACAAATCGAGGACCTGCCAGAAAATCCGTTCAACGGCGAAGAGCATACCCAGCAATACTTTGCTATTCTCGAAAAGCGTCGCGATCTCCCCGTCCACAAACAGCGCCAGGAGTTTCTCAACAAGTACCATTCGACGCAAATCCTAGTATTTGTGGGTGAAACCGGCTCGGGAAAGACAACACAGATTCCCCAGTATGTGGTTTACGATGAGTTGCCACAATTATACGGAAAGATGGTTGCCTGCACACAGCCCCGTCGTGTTGCTGCTATGAGTGTTGCTTCCCGTGTTGCCGATGAGATGGATGTCAGATTGGGCGAGGAAGTTGGCTACAGCATTCGTTTTGAGGATAAGACCTGCCAATCGACGGTTCTAAAGTATATGACCGACGGTATGCTTCTGCGTGAAGCTATGCACGACCCTGACATGTCACGCTACTGTTGTATTATCCTTGATGAGGCCCACGAGCGCACACTTTCTACCGACATTCTTATGGCCCTTCTCAAGCAAATTTCCATGCGTCGCCGCGACTTAAAGATCATCATCATGTCTGCCACTCTTGACGCCGAAAAGTTCCAGAAATACTTCAACGATGCTCCACTACTCGCTGTTCCCGGTCGTACCCATCCTGTCGAGATCTTCTACACTCCTGAGCCTGAGAGAGACTACGTTGAGGCTGCCATCCGGACCGTTCTCCAAATTCACGCCTCAGAGCCCGAGGGCGACATTCTTGTGTTTCTCACTGGTGAAGAGGAGATTGAAGATGCCTGCCGTAAAATTACCATTGAGACGGACCAAATGATTCAAGAAATTGACGCCGGCCCGCTAGCAGTATACCCCTTGTATGGCACTCTGCCTCCCCAGCAACAACAGCGCATCTTTTCCAAAGCCCCTGCTCCCTTCAAGTCAGGCGGCAGGCCAGGCCGCAAGGTCATTGTGTCAACCAACATTGCTGAGACCTCGCTCACCATTGATGGCATTGTCTACGTGGTAGACCCTGGCTTTAGCAAGCAGAAGATTTACAACCCCCGCAACAGAGTTGAATCATTGCTAGTTTCACCCATCTCTAAAGCCTCTGCACAGCAAAGAGCCGGTCGTGCGGGTCGTACTAAGCCTGGAAAGTGCTTCCGCTTGTACACTGAAAAGGCATTCAAGAAGGAGTTGATCGAGCAGACGTATCCTGAGATTCTGCGTTCAAACCTAGCTAACACAGTGCTAGAGTTATTGAAGCTTGGTGTTGAGGATCTGGTACATTTTGATCTGATGGATCCTCCTGCACCCGAGACTATGATGCGAGCCCTAGAAGAGCTAAATTATCTCGCATGTCTAGATGATGATGGCAAAATCACCCCCCTGGGCAGCCTTGCATCAGAGTTCCCTCTAGATCCTTCTCTAGCCGTCATGCTGATCTCGTCTCCCGAGTTCAGCTGCACTAACGAGATTCTTTCAATCACAGCCCTTCTTTCGGTTCCTCAAATTTGGGTGCGTCCTGCCAACCAGCGTAAGCGCGCTGATGACATGAAGGCGCAATTCACCCACCCTGATGGCGACCACCTTACACTCCTTAACGCATACCACGCTTATCGTGGTATAGCTATGGACTCATCGGCTGATGTTAAAAAGTGGTGCCACGAACACTTCTTGTCCTACCGCCACTTGATGAGCGCCGACAACGTGCGTACGCAGTTAAAGCGCCTCATGGAGAAGCATGACATTGAATTTGCTTCAACACACTTCGATGACGAATCCTACTACACCAACATCCGTCGCGCCCTACTTGCTGGCTTCTTTATGCAGGTAGCCATGCGCGATTCATCCGGTAAGGTTTACCGCACTGTCAAGGACGACCAGTCGGTGCGCCTGCACCCCTCTACTGGTCTCAAGGTCGAGTACGACTGGGTCTTGTACAACGAGTTTGTTCTCACTTCCCAGCAGTATATCAGGACAGTCACTGGCATCAAGCCGCAGTGGCTGTTGGAGCTTGCACCTGCGTATTATGACCTGGAGGAAATCAGGGCTGGCGATATGCGCCAAGCTTTAGTGCGTGCTAGTCACAGTATGAAGCGCAAGGAGGATATGAAGCGTAGAAAGTAGGGCCCGAGCGTTTTGTCGAAAGGTCTGCAAGAAGGAATTGACTCTGTGTATGCAGATTTTGTGATGTTCCATGTTTCACATGAGGGTTCTTGTTCAAGAGCCAAAAATTAGATAAATGATATGAACGCTTTCTACTTGGATAATAGCATATCACTTTACACATCGTGGGTGAGTAGACTACATACGCTCTTAACAAATGAGTGGTCTAATTTTGTCTGGTTTTCATGTATAAGAAAACTCCTCTGGGCAACATGGAGCATAGTGATACCAAAAGTTAAAGATTTATTCCTTAGTTGCAAAGTCTTGAATCATAAAACACATCCAAGTGAAAACAAAGACCAACCAAGAGTCTACCATCTCGGAACCAAGCCATTCTCTCCTCAAGGTATCTATAACTCAAATACTATCAAGGAAAACAAAAGTCATGACGGTCAAGACGAACATGAGTAAAATAGAAACATGAACTAGGAAATAGGATATCAATAGAGGAAAATTCAACACGAGAGGAGAGAAATGAACGCAGTTCCTAGATTCCGGCTAACCTCGTTACTAATGGCATGCATAATGGCGATGGTGTTATCTATGCTTGAGTAATGTTGGATGTTTCGAGTGTAGCACTTGGATCGGATGGCTTCGACGTGGCTATTACCATATCACAAAGATAACAGGGAAAGCAGGAGAGGCGTGTGCAGGCTAATACAGTTGAACGTAACCGGTAAGGTTCAAAAGGTAAAGCGAACTGTATGCTGCTGAGAAGCCCAGCTTCAATTCTAGAAGTGACGAAGGCTACCGAGAAATTGCAACTAGTACAAAGTGATGAGGATGCGTAACTTCGTAACGGTGGATTTGAGATAATTGAAATGGCGACATGCCAAAGTAGCTAGCGATGGGATGCTGCGACTTTAAGGGGTCGTGAACTGACGTTGACCCTTGGCAGCCCCATGCTGAGAATATACATCTGCAGGATGGTTAGGCAGGTTATATAGATATCCATCCAAGACCCAAAGACAGTCAGGTCGGACGAAAGGAAGCCGTGACTCAAAAGAGATGCAGCAGCAGTCACATCATCGTGTATGAGGCATAGCTACAAATTGGAACAAGCGTCATTATCAGTAGCCCAGTCTCGAAGGGAAGAAAAAATAGCTAGACACATTTGCCAGGTTGAGAAATCATTCAGTCAACCTTCCAATGACTCGAGCTTTCGCCGCCAAGATACAACTCAAATGAATAAAGCGAGATCACTGCGATGACGTTTACCCAGCGCCACACACTGCCCTCTGCATCTCCAGCTCTAAGGGTCCACCCATCCGAGTCGTCACTAGCAGAAAAGTGCTGGAGAAGCAAGCTAGTGTAGATGGCAATGAGAAACGAAGGCGAGAACCACGAAAGGAATCCTAGAGCCCTGTTTGCACCATCAGCTGTATCCTCAAAAGAATCTTCGTCCAGCATGGCACGAGATCCGCTTTCGCGGAAAGCAGGGATAATGCGAGTAGCACAGTAGAAGATGATGGTGCGGTAAGTCAGTGAGATCACAACCGATGGTGTAATGGTTTGGAAGGCAGCATAAAGTAGCGCAAAAAAAGAGTGTACCGCAGCAGGCAATGAGCCAATAATGTGCAAAAAGGTCGAGTATGACGCCATGATGATGGGGGGCAGTGGCGGGAACTCAGGCTGCAAAGGATGCTCCACAAAGACCTCGTGTGAGGGCAAATAGTCAGTGAAGATCTGATAGATGCACAGGACAACGTAGGCAAACAGAAGAGAGGCCTCAACCACATTGCCCTTGCCACTAGTTATTCCATAGCCACCCAGGAAGATGGCAGTGGTCATTGTAACACCAATGAAAGAGGCATCAACAGTAGTGATCTGAGGGAAGTTGACCACCCGCCACAGAAAGTAGCCCGAGCTGCCGAGTATCGAGCCCGAGATGACAAGAAGAACAATCTAGAGGGTCAGAGCGGTTAGAACGAGCAACGATATGATACAGTCAAAGCCCCCATTTCCATGTATATGCTATAACTTACCATCCAAGTATCACTCCGGCCACGGTTGACCAACCATCTTGTCATCTGGCCAGCCGTTTGGATGACAAGCAGACTGCAAAACCCTTCTAGCAGCTGGAAGACTGGGCTAGAGTATCGCAGCATAGTGTCCCAGCCTCCCAGCGCAACAGTCTCGACAAGCCCGCCCTGTCCAAATACGTAGACAGACCAAGTGTCAGCATCGCCCCAGGCAAGATTCCGGTCCGTCAAGAAGGCAGAGCCAACATCGACAGCAAACGTGCTTAAAGCCCAGATGAGCAGCGAGGGAATCGCCAACCACTGCGAGAGACGAATGACATTGGTGATTGTCCAGCGTACACGCGATTCAGGTGGAGTTATGAGGCGGAAGACAGAGTAGAAGAAGTAGAAGCTGAAAAGCGCAAGACTGTACGCCAATCCACTGTCCTTTCCGCCAACATCAAAGGCTATAGGGATTGACAGCACGATACTCAGTAAAAAAAGCGCGCTAAAGACGATGCGAAAGAACCACAGCATCGTGATGAGAACGTATCGCAGCAGCTAGCCGCAAAGTGTATGAAGGTCGTCGTCTCTCGGATAGTTGGGATGGTGGGATATGCACAGTGTTTTGGCTGGGCGCCAGTTTTAAGAAGCAGCCAGGGCTGTATTGAATGCCAGGCTTGTCACCAAATATTTCTGGGGGGCTAGGAGATCAGGGCAAGGCGATTGATTTTTTAGGGATGGCGAGAGAAATGCTGAAGGTCGGAGGAAGACGGACGGCCAAGGATAAGGGCGAAACGAAACAGCCGCGGGTTCGGGAGCACGAAAAAGCCGGTCGCGGGGTAACAGATGGCTGTATAAAGTCGAAGAGGTTCAAGGGCCAAACCCGGTGCTTATAGAAGCTCGATCAATGGGTCGAGAAGCCAAAAGGGTGTCGGAGAAACAGATTGTAGTCGGGACAGATTTTGCATACACACATGTATATAAAAAGGCGCTGGAATTCGAGCTCCCAGCTCGTAGATGGGGGTATTTGTTTTTTGGTTGGTAGAGCAGTAACTCAAATTAACCTTTAAGGGGGGACAGCAGGTCTTAACACAAATGCAGTAAAATGTCACGGGCTGAGCTGGACGGACTAAAAAGCAAAGCACAAGCTAATTTGGAGGGAGAAAACAGGATCAAGAGACATGTGGATGAATTTGGCTCGGCAAAAGTCTGGCAGAACTAGTTATTAACCCTAATATTCATCTGGAGCTTCTTTCTTAGGAGGACATCACGGGAGAACAGCGATGACGAAAGCAGCATAAATAAGTTCAGATTAGTACTGATAAGGATGACTGCTCAAAACCCAAGATGACCTAATGAAACATGTTTATGGCTACGACAAAAGATATGATGTAATCATATGTATGCGTATGCAGCCGCCTGTTTGCGTCTGACGAATATAATAAACTAAAAAAACCAAGAATATAATAAGAAGCCCTACCTCAACATAAACTTTGACGTGCTCAAACCCGATTTTCCAAAGTCTCTAGCCCATGAAGTCGGGCGGCATTGAGCTCGCCCATACAGTATTCATATGTGAGCATCGTCACTGTGGCAGCTGGGACTGCTCGCATCATGTTTGTTCCAAGTCCAGCATAAAAAGCCCTCCACCCTTCCTCATGCAAGATTGTGCGGAACGTCTTGATTACGCCGCGATACTTGACTGGTGGGCTTTCTGACACAATGCTACCAACTGGCGTCACGGTTGTTGTTACAGCTCTGCGTTGAGTTTGTAGTCTAGTTCTAAGAACTTCATGAGGATATGTGACGGTACTAGCCATAATCTTGGAAATTACAGAGGCAGCAAGCACACCAAGCCAGGTATTGTGTTCTTGCTCTCTACTCTCCTTTTCTGAGGCCGAGGCCATGCCAACGCCAGTAAACTTCACCCGTAGATACTCGTAAACCGGAAATTGGACCGCAACATGTGTCAGCCCCAGTAGAGCAGGCGTCAAGCCAGAGTAAAACGAACGGATGCCTTCAGTCGTGTACATCTTATAAGCAGCATCGAAGCTTGACCTATAGTGCCATGGTGTCTGAGATGAAGGGTGGACTGGCGGTAAAGGCCCGCTGGCCTTGGGAGCTGCTGACAGGGCGCTAATGCTTTGCGACATTAGCCGGGTCTTGATAACCCAGATGGGGTTTGTTGCGACGGTACTGCAGCCGCCTGCTATTATGGATGACCAGAAACTGACGAAAATGCCATTATCTATGCAGTTAGCAGCGATAACTCGAGCTGTGGGTGCGAGTGAGCAAACCTACCAGTGTACTCCTTTAGTCTTGTCTTGCTCTTATTATATACTGTGAACCATACTGCCCATGTAGGGAGATAGCCAAACACTATCGGGCCGAGACCGCGATATAGGCCCCGGACTCCCTCTTCATGTAGGATCACCTTGGCCGTGCCTATTAAGCCATTGTATACCTTTGGCTGTACTGAATGCGGATTTCGTCCTGGGTTTGCTGCCGCTATAAATCCGCCCTGGGCCTGTAGTTTTGTCTTGATAACATCGAGAGGGCATGTGACTATTCCCGCTGCGAAGCCGCCTGTCGCGCCGGAAAGGGCATTGAATTGAGAGTCGGAAGCTTGAAGTGCGAAGCGATCCAAGATTGAAAGGCTTTTCAGGTGTGCGGTAGTGACAGATGGTGGCTCTGGGGAACCCATTGCCGAGGGATCAGAGGTCGTAGGTGCGAACTCTTGAGCTTCGTCATGGGCCATTCGGGCAGCGGAAGCAAAGGGGGGGATAAAGCTGACTATTGAGTGTAAAGGGGGAAGTGTTGAGGCGGCAACACAGGCTATCGCCGGTTATTTTTTCGGTCGGCGATCGAGGGACTAGAGTGGGATTTTGCAGTCGGCGGCTTCAAGAGGGCTGTGAGAATGGTCATGGAGGAACCCGAAGAGGTCCCGCGCGGCCCCGGCACTTTTTGACTATTTTCCAAGCCGCCAGCCGTTCGCCTCGCAGGAGAAGGAAGAGTCTGTGAGCGGATTGGTAGGAACAGGTTCGACAATTGAGGCCTTGGGTTTACTGGTGGGATGATGCGATGAACGGCGTTTATGCAAAGCTTAACGGTGGTGAATGGCCGGGCAGCAGACAGCTGATAAAGCAGATTATATTCGGTACAAGGTAGGTTGCTTCAACAAAGCTGGCTACTATATCTGTTGCGAACGTTGGCTTTCTTCTAAGCCCGCCTTTCTTTTGCTGTAGATCTGTGGATTCCGCAAGTCTGAAAAGAAAAATCAACAGGCGAAATAGATTTAGTGATTTGAGGGTAGTGTAATAGCAAGTTTTTTTTGGGGGAAAGCTTGGTGAGATGGATTGATAGGCCAAAAAAATGACAAAGAGCTGGGAGTCCGTTCGCTGGTGAGCTTGTATACAACAGACGAGTTTGACAGTAGTTGGGTTGAGAGAGGATCATAACATAAGCACTGCCTAGAAACAAAGAAAACTGGAGCGCCTTGTACTTTGCCTTCGGTCCCAGAAGCCTTGAGTAATAGGCCAAAAATATCACGAAAACTACGTTGAGTTATAGTATCCCCATGAGCTAGAACATTGAGGTAAACGGCATGCCTTGCAGCTGGACACAAGGAAATATTAAAGTTAAACTGGCCTGGGCGAGCGGAAGTTTTGAGACTTTTCTTTGGTCAGCATCATACATGTAGCTGATGGTGAACAACGAGCCCCCCCAACTTAGTGTGTGCTGTGCTATATCATGTACAAATACTGGAATGTACTACAGACGCTGGAGGATGAGGATCAGCTACCTTCAACCGCCTTCGCCATGCGGTTTCACTGACATTTCTGTAATAAACATGCGGCCAAGATGTGAGGTTCTTCTCAATGCAACGCCATCAACCTTCCATGCTGCTGACGTTGGGAACCAGTTGATAGAGTGAGCCTAGAACTCCTACAGGCTTAAGATCGCTTGTGTTGGTAGCATCAGGGATGTCTATCCGCTATAAGTTAGACATCAAGCCCTGTGTTCTAGAGGATGGCCTATAGATAGAGAAACATTATTCCGATAAGTCCCGCTGGCGAAAAAACTTTGGATTGTACTTGATTAACGTCTCGCTGCTCAAGGCTATATGTAGGCTAGAAGATGACGAGATAAAGGGCTGAACATAAGACCTTTGCAAAAACCTTCGGTCTCGTGCATGTATACAGACCAGACAGTACACTAAACGGATGCCGCCGCAGTATTGTCGTTCTCTTGTGAACCCCAGGCGCAGAAAATTGTGCCAGTATCAGAATAAGAGGAGCAATTTTTCAGTGCTTATGTAACTTCACGTGATCTCTATTTCATCCCCTCAACAAATCAGCATCAAGGGAATTCGAGCCACCCACTCCACATTCTTTATTTGGTCCAGCCTATTCGGAGCAAGGCTTGCCTTATCCTAGCGACGAAAAAAGCACTCTTTTCCCTTGGTATCACCACCCCGATCCTCCCGACTTTTCTCTTTCCTTTTCCTCCGCTCTCGTCCCTTATTTTGTCGTGGTTCGCGTCGGTCTTCTCTCCACTCTTGACAATCTTTCTTCTACATTCATTCCGAAATCACATCTTCTGTTTGTCCCCAAGATGTCTGTTAGTGCTGCCAAGTTTGTCATCGAACGCCCGTGGTTGCTGCGTGCCCTGACTCCCGTTGCTCAGTGGTATGGCAATGCCCAGGGCTACCGCCAGCTCGGCTTGAAGTAAGTTATTTCCGGTTTTGCTAGATCTCGACTATTCAATCCATCTTTTCTGTCCAATTGGTCTATCGCCACATGCTCTCGTCCACGGCGTCTTCATCAGCTGCACGATAGTTATCCCACTTCTAAGCCAACCCACCAAATGAGCATTGCATTCACCAGGACATCGGCTTTCTTTGCACGATTGAAATCTTATTCAAACGGAATTCGCGGCTGAGAAATATATCGCCTTCCTAATTCTCCAAATTTCCATCGAATCGAAACTCCGAATATTTACTTGGCGGGGGACTGGATTGTCCATCCTGACGCGAACAAGTCAATTTGCCAATACCCGACCGACCTTTTAATCTACAGCTGCATTCAACCATTTTGCAGACCAATTGCACCAAATCATGTTCCTGGCTATCGCCAACGAATCAATCCCAGTATCTTGCTAACTGCTTGCTCTCCAATAATAGGGCCGATGATCTCTGGGAGGAGGAGAACGAGGTTGCCCAGATCGCCCTGAAGCGTCTGTCCGAGAAGGAGCACTACGACCGCATCTTCCGTATCCGCCGTGCCGTCCAGTGCAGTTACCAGAACAAGCTGCTGCCCAAGTCCGAGTGGACCAAGCCTGAAGATGTAAGTTTCTCCACAAGTACCCTTCTATCTTGGCCTCCATTACATTTTGCTTCGCCTTGGCTTGCGCCTCTGGCTTAGAATCACCTAGCCCCCAGCACTGTGCTCTAACAACGACTCTTATTCGTAGGACATGCCTTACCTAGAGCCTATCATCAACCAGGTCCGTGCCGAGATTGCTGAGCGCAAGGCTCTGGACAGCATGGAGGTCATCAAGAGCCACTAAATGTCCATTCTCGTTTTCTTGCTTGCAACAACCTCTTTCTCTCCCGGCTCATAGCCTGTTTCACAACATACTACCGACGTTTTTGTATTCCCGCATCTCGTCAGATTGATATCCCACACCGTTGGGCACGTGGCTGGTCGTTCATGTCTAAACTTCCGCCCATTCCCTTCCTCCATCCCCGTTCTATTATAGAAATCACCGCCCTCTTCAAAACTCGCTAACTCTCCCACTACGAACGACATATTGTATCTTTCTTATTCTCCTATACAACTCACATTCAGTCCACATCTGAGCGAGCAATTGTAATACCATCTTATCTTGCTATAAAAAAAACCAGCATCCAAGGAGCCCGGGAGACCAAAAGTAAAGATCTTGCTGTTCATGTAATAAAACAAATGAATTCCGCAAATTTTGATTTATTATTCAGATCGCTATGCATGTTTGAATGGGGGAACGGGGCGCGACATGAAGATTGTCTCCTAGTTCCACGTGAAATTGCTGCTCTATGCCATGTCTTTATCAAGAATGACAATGCAGCCATTTACAGACTGTTGAAATCCAGACACAGTAGATTGGGTATTTGCACAACCAGAAACCACCAGTTATCCGGCAACGTCCAAGCAAGTGCAACAAAAGTCAGCTATATTACTCGGAGTTAGAAGACTGAAAGCGCTGCGAGTAAGATGCTCATGCACGAATAATCAACATCTAAATCCATAGCGAATTGTAAGAAACGGAAATCGACGATCCATCTGAAGAAAAAAAAAAGTACATAAACGAAATAGAAGCGCTCTATAATAAGAAAGGACAAAAAATAAGTACCACGGAACGCAAACCCAGTAAAAAGAGAACACAAAGACCCGCCATTAGCGGACAGTAGTAGTCGAAAAAAAAAAAAAAAACAAGGGACAGCCTCGGAAAATCGGACTGAGAAAAAGGTCAAGGGAAGAAAAGGAAAGAAAAACGTAGGTAACAAACCGTCAAGATCGAGACGTCAGACCTTATGCGTTGCCCGCCTTCTCTTCGGTGTCGATGTGCCATACGACATAGTTAGGGAGACCCCATACTCCATAACCCGCACGCTTGGCCATCTTGGCAAAGCCCTCCGTCTCTGCCTGGTTCTCAAATGGATATGCAGGGAAATTGATGCCCGCGCGGTGGACATCGCCCTTCACGAGGATGTTGACACCGCCAATGCCGTCAAGCTCAATCTCTTCGTCTTTGTCCTTCCGCCAATCACCCATCTTAGCCATGTAGGTGCGGCCAGTTTTGTACTGTTTGTAGCCTGTGGTGGGAAGAGGAAGTTAGTTCATACGCAATGGCTTATTAGGAGAAGATAGAAAGGCTTACCCTCGGCAAGAACAACACTACGATCCAAACTCAGCGATAACTTGCGTCCAGTATCCGACTCAATCCAAGAGTTGTAATCAACTTTTTAACTTTTGTTAGTACCAAGCCTTTCAACACATATTACCTGGACATGCTCAATAGAAACTTACAGCGGCCCTCAATGTCCTTGCCATCACGGTAGCGGTGGAACCAAATATCTATACAGCCATGTTAGCATGTACCAATGTGTTACAACAAGAGCATTTGAGAAACAGAAATAAATACGTACTGGGTACCAGAATGTCCCGGTCGTGGGCAATAAAGTCCTCAATAATGGCTTTAGAGCTTTCGACAATATCGACATCACGCCAGTAGACCCATGAGTGGTCAGCCTTGAGAGTGGCAGACAGAAGGTAGTTCCGGGCTTTGCCCATGGCCATACGGCGAGGGCCCTGGGCTTCAAACGAATGGCGCTCCTGGACATCCTGACTCAGAGAAAAGCCAAAGTCCTTCTGGACAATGGTAGCGCTCCGAAAAGGAATGCTCTTGTCAGTTGAAGACTGAACCCGTTCCAGTTCGGTGGCAAGAATAGCCAGTGTTTCGTCGGTCGAGTCGGATATCAGGAATCCCAAATCAATCAGATGGTGGGGATATGTTAGAGCGATGATCAGCTCAAAGTACTTTTCCAGGTAAGGGCCGGCGTCCTTCAGGGGAGTTAGCAGCAGAATGCGCTCCTCGTTCGCGATGGCCTGCTTAGTAGATTTGATAGCATTAAGGTCTATGTTGATGATGCTAGTTTGGTTGACTTCAATTGGCGCGTGGTGATTGAACATAACAGGTGTCTGCTGGTGAGAGCTCCATGAGGCCTGGTCGTTGGTGGACATCTGGGTAGGCGGAGTAGCAGGGCCCCAGCAGTAGAACCTACAAGAACAGAAATTGCGTGCGCTGTTAGTCAAATGGGGGTCATCATGGTATTGGCCAGAGATGCACCTGAAAAGACGCAGGCGGGGGAAGAGGAGTGGGCAATACTAACCTCTGCATCTCGGCAGCTGACGACTGCACGCCGTGCCATGCTACTATGAAGAAGCAGCCAAGACCTAATAAAAGAAGAGAACGGGGACGACTGATATAGTGCAACAATGCTTTGCCGGCAGGCACTCTCGCCTGTGCATACTTCCAGCTGATTCCGTCTTTTGGAAGCAGCATTGTGGCAGATGAGGAAGATATGTGTGGTAAGACAGGAGGAGGCACAAGATGCGAGATATAGCAACCTGCGGATAGGTTTTGGAGGAGCAGCCGAAGACAGTTGTCGAGCAAATGCTTGTGATCGGGGGCCAGGCGACAATCACAAGGTTATCGCAGGCTATTTCGTCAGCACGAGGAGAGCAGAGTAGATCTAGGTGCAAAAGTGAAGTGATATGGATGGCCGCAGTTCGTCTTTTCAACTTCAGGGTTAGGTTGGGCGCCGGCTTGCAAGTCCTTGAAGATAAGAGGAAAGATAAATCCGCTGATCCCCTTGGTTGTAGAGAAAGAAGACGATAAGCTCAAGGGAAAAGTGGTCAAGACCAATTTGGTGGGATGCCAAAGGGTAGGGAAGGAAAAAAAAAGATACTAGCGAGCTAAGAATCTAAAAAGACAAAATAACAATAAAAGAGGCAGAAATATTGCAAAGTGCCATCGGCAGAGAATAACTATGTAGCCCAACAGCTCATAAAGATACTCGCTGGATTGAACAGAAGCCAAAAACAAAATACAAATTGGAGAATGGCAAATTTGGCAGCCAAGGCAAATTAATCTCTGGATGCAGAAGCAAAAACCCCACCCGCATTATTTACAGGTACCTAGTCCAGGGGAGCACAACAACAACAACAACAGGAAAAAGCGCGGAAGGCAAGGAACCTGAGGTTTAACTTTTCTCCGTACATAAATAAGCAGCAGGTCGAGGCCAGTCTAGAAACTCTTAAATCCGGCCTGGCATGAACACAAACTTCAGTGCAAGGCAGTGGTGCTATGTGGCATCGCAAGACATGTTCCCTCTAGTCTAGAAGCTCTTGTCCAGGCGGCCGCACTCCCAATAGGCCTGGCAAATAGCGCCCGAGGGGCTCTATAAAAGCACGCCAACAACAGCGCCTCTCCTCTTTCCCCTATAAAATCGATTTCTTATACCCATTCTCGTTTGCGGGAGAAGCGCTCCAGCTGTCCCACCCACTAAGATTTGGCTGTTCAGGGGGCTTTGCATTTGGCTCTGTGCAAGTACACATACGTACCACTTGGATGTCGAAATGAATTCCGCACAGGGAAAACAAGACAAACAAGAACAACCAGAACAAGGAACAATCTACGGCAGCTTGACTGGCTGGTCAGTCGTAAGCGCTTTAACCCTGCAATACATCCCTGACTAAGTGCCCTCATATCATCTAAAATAACAACCCTAGTCAACCCTTGTATGCTTAGTCACCCATGTTTCTGGCTGGCCTTTGTTGTTAGACAGGCGCGTGCCGATTGCCCCTGCCAGTTGGTTTATCACCTATCATGATTGACTGAGCTGTCTGAAGAGAACTCAAGAATGGCACCATCTGATGACCGTGTAGATAAGCAGGCCTCTGCACAACAAGCCGTTGATATTTTGCACGAGATCTCAACTATTCTGGTGCGTTGGAACCCACCTACTACCACATCACGAATAATGCCAGACCCCAAGTGTCCTATGACCGAGGTTTGCCCTAGACTTGAAACTGACCGTCTCTTTTTCCCTATTATCAAGAACTGCCAGCTTGATAGACGTGGCCTATCCATTTGCATATCGATGATTGAGAATGGCGTCAACCCAGAAGCGCTAGCTGTACGTATCAAATCACTGAACTGGATGTTCCGCCAAGCCAGTCTTCAACTAACCGCTTGCCTCACACCAAGAATGTTATCAAGGAATTGAGAGAAGAAAAGTACGCTGTTGAGCAACAGATGGCTGCCCGTAGGAGATAAATGTCGACCTGGGATGGTAGTCTTTCAGGATGGCAAGAATCCCGAGCATACACGCAAAATACAGGATATACCCGCTCCCCTTCCTCCACTGTAGATAGCGCTCTATTTAAGGTCAATGTTCGCTTTTTTCCCTTGATTGTCGTAGACTGCATATATTACTCCTCCCTATGTGCTGGAGCAGCCAACCTAAAACCCCTAGAAAATGCCGCTCCTTCAAACCTTCAAACTGCAGCAAAGCCCCAAACTAGCAAACACAATGGATTCATTCGGCACCCTAAACACCGAGGCACATTGTAAAGATACAGTCTGTGTATAGCCTCCTCTGAAACAAATAAAGAGCGCAACCAAGAAAAATATAGTGTCAGTTTTGCTAACACTGACGAAAAAATGATAGGGATGGGATGCCTGCCATCTACCGATGACCAGGAAGGATAAAGTCATCTTCGGGATCCTCATATGCAAAGAGAGAATCGGCAGTACTACTAGCGTCGTCCTCACTATCTTCTGCGCTTTCGTCACAGTCCGAATCTCCTTCGCCAGGTTCTCTTTGGTCCGACACCAAAACTTCCCCATCGGCGTCGTCATCACTATCGACCACATTACCATGGAGTGCATGATGCAACAGGGCCAATGTGTTTCTTCTCAGACTTTCATCGTTCCCAGCGCTTTCCAAGTCATGGTCTAGATTGTTGTCAAGCCTGCTTTGTAGGGCCTGTTGGAACGTATTCAACGCGTTTCTGGTCATGCTTGCCACACTAGCGACGTCGTTGTTATCGAGCAAGTTGCTGTGGATAGCTTGTTGCAGAGTATTCAGTGCGTTGCGTGTTATGGCCCCGACGCCTATTGCAGAGCCTTCGTTCAAGCCAGTGACTTCATTATTATTCTCATTGTCCCACAAGTGCAGAATATCCTGGTCCAAGTCCTGGTCAAACTGCTGCAAAAACCGCTCAACACTGTCAGCATTAAGCTCTCGGATAGGTGCTTCTAAAGACGGCCCGGCTATTGGGATAGTTTGCTCTGGCTGTTCCGGTCCGGTTTGATTTTCGAGAAGGATCTCTTCGCACTGTGATGGGGAGACGGGGTTTTCCATGGATCTCATGGCTGCTGTACGCGCGGTCATAGCCTGTTGAACAAGCGCTACTTGGATATTTGGTGTTTCCGGCTGCGCTAATATACCAGAGTTATCATCCGCTGTTACCTGGCTGCTCGTGTCCGCCTGTTGGCCAGCACTAGAAGCCGAGGCCGACTCAAGCATTGTTTCAGCTGCTCCCCCTACGCCGTCAATGCTAGCTAGTGGTGCTGCTACTATTGGTTCTGTAGATCCCTGAACACCAGTAGGGGGACTAACGGTTTCGAGGTGAGTTGTGTTAAACGAGTCACAGAGTCCGCACTTGAGTGCTAACCAGTGGAACGGAACTGTGGTCCGGGTCGTGCACTGATGGCAAAATACTAAAGCACGGGTGTTGGAGTATTCCTCAGGCATGGGTTGATTTTGAATGGCAAGGTCGATAGACCGGAACAGAGCCTCTGTGTTGATTATGGCTTTGCTACAGAGCGGACACTTGTAGCTTCCAGTAGCAAGATACTTATCATGACAACTTCTGTGAATGCTATGACCACATTCCATGAAAACAACAGCCTTGCGAGACGTGAAGAGGTAGTCCTCGCAAATGGGGCAATTGCAATCTGTTGCACGCTCGATGCACTTGTGTGAGTACTGGATTGAGGTGCTAATGCACGCACTGCAAGTCTGGAGACACGAATATGAGTGTTAGCATATAGTTGCACGGGAGGGTGCATAGATAGAAGACACCAAGCGGAGATGGTAGAAGAGAAACCGGGCATAAGGAAAAAAACAGTCAGTGCTTGGAAGCGGCGAAGAAAAACAAACCTTGCAATGGAAAAAGTCTTTGCCCAGCCCGTGACCTTTGCGGCAAATTCCACAGTCATTACAATGATATATGGGCTTTGTTGCGCGGTCTTCCCAGAGTTTGCAGATGTTGCAGTAGTAACTTGCAGCAGAAGTGCCGCAGTTGACGCAGGTATCGGAAGCCCTCTGCGGACAGGCGCAGGACATACAAAGCATGTTTTTCGTTTCTCGTCGTTTCAGTTCGTGATCTTCGTTATGATCATGACACAACCTACATGTGTACCATTTGCTGCAGGTAGAGCACTGCAGCTTGATGTTGCGACGATAGTGCTTGCAACCGATGTATGGCTCATCTGAGTTTGAAGGGGTATAGAAGGTGGGTGTAATGTCTTGCTCGGTCAGAGTAAAGGTCTCGGCTTCGTCTTCGTGGTTCCAGAACTTGAGACTCGCCAGCGAAGTAGAAAGCGGGCCAACAGACAAAGGAGACCCGACAGCCAGGTTTTTCTGAATCTGCCATGTCTGCGTGCTGTCTGGGATATCAGAGGCAAACTGCCTAGACTGACATGCCTTGAAAGCAAGATGGCTTTTCATGAGAGTGTGATGCAATAGCCTGCCCTTTTCTTGAGTAGATACATCCATGTTCTGAATACTACGGATGCGCGCACGCATGTCTGTCATTCCATCGTCGTCAGGGAGTTCCCTTTCCTCAAGCTCACAAACTCCCTGAGCGTCCAGGGGAACAAAGAGCTGTGGAGAAGCAGATCTGGAAGACGATTGCGACATATCCTCCAGGGCCCGGGCTTCCTGACTTTGGTTCAAGCCATCAATATGTGCTGACAGCAAAGACATCGACTGCCGGTTGGTGTGTGGATCAACATGGGGCGGAAGACTTGGAGAAACGTTGCTTGTTGACATGAAGTCTGAGGTCGGGAAGTCATCGGAGAGCGTAGCACTATCAATAGCAGACTCCGGGAAATCTTTTGCGGAAGGGTCTAGAGACGATCCCACATCTTTTTGGGGAAACTCATTTTCGCCACCGGAAAGGTCGACAACTGATGGACGAGAAATCTCAGAAAAGCGACGGGCTTGTCTTAGGACAGGGTTGATGATAAATTCAGACACTAGAGACGCCATTTTGCATGACGGATCAGGCACTGTTTTGGAGTTGGTTAGAGATTAAGAGCGCTCGAGGTCAAAGGCCAAGCTACTATTGAGTTAGAGGGCCAGCCCAGATATAATAATAGGAAGCGATACTGCCTTTGTGGCGAGCTAGCAGAAGATCGGCTTAGATAACGTTTGCGACAAGAAAATTCACACACAAGACCTTAGTACAAGGCTGAGGACACGATCAAAGACGGTGGACAGAGGACATGGGCGTGAGCATGTAACGACAAAATTAAGGGTGAAAGAAATGCAAAGAGGGCTAGGAAGAAAAGAAAGCAGCAGAAAGGCAGAAAGGCGTATGCATGTACAATATATAAGACTAGGTCAGAGATTTTTGATGACGGGAAGTAGGTGGCGAGAAGCGACCGGGAGACTTCGTGGGATAGTGCTGCGTGAATTTGAAGACAGGCTCGAAATGAATAAGAAAGGCAAGGTGTGTTTGGATGCGGAAAAGGAAAAAAAGAAAAAAAAAAGAAAATCAATCAAGACACAGAAAGCAGAGCACAGATGAGACGTTCTATTATAGGTATGATGTAATGTGATGCGGCTTTGGTAGGCTGTTGCTTGGTATATAATACACAATGCAACTTGAATATCAGGACGAAGCTCGTACTATCACGGGCTCTTTCTAACTCGATAAGCCGAAGGCTAGCCAAGACAAACAATGGGGGAAACGAAGGGTTTCCAGGCTTGACATTCCTAGAGTATTCACATGCTGAGCAGGGAAGGTCTCTGTTTACGTCAATTGGGGCCTATTAGGCGGGGGAGTGTAGGCCCAGAAGCACAGAACATTTTGGTCGATCCGTGAATCCGCTTGCCAGGTGCCATGCAACCCGAGGGCAGCTGGTCTGTGGCTAAGCAAACATAATTCTGATGTTAGGGTTAGCTACATGGAAACTCGAGAAAAGCAATCTCCACAAGGCCACGAGGCCACAAGGCTGTCATAGCAGACGAAATCACCCCCTGGCTTGAATCTTCCCCCTAGTCTGTACTGGCATATGCAACGACAAGGGTCACAGCTTAGGTGGCATCTCCTAACTGTATGTATACTGTATGTACTACAGTAAACTACAGTGAGTCCTACAGCTAAAGCCTTAGAAAAACCAGTCTCTCTTAGCTAGTGCAATGCAACTGTGGTAAAAGATGTTTATCGTTGTTGCTTTGGGCGAGTGGCTGCTGGGCTGTTTTAGGCCTACTAATTGGGCGACCGTAGCTCCCTTCCTAGCAAGCTACTAAGCTGTTCACATTACTGTATAGCGCTATACAGGGCTGGGATAGGTATAGATACGGGCTGTCAGCTCTAAACCCCACTATATCTAGCAACACGAGCATTTGTAGGGTGCTCTCTTGCTCTCTTGCTCTACTGCTCTGATCGGTCCAACAAACAGCTTTATATTCAGCTGAAGACTCAATCAATTGCCTGACAGCAGCTTTCCATCCCTCGAATCATTCGCTCAATTTGCCCTTTTTGTTGGTCTTTTTTTTTTTTTAGCCCTTCCCCCGTCCTGTAGCTCGGGATTTTGGTGCCGTCTTTTTTTGTAGACACCTGTTCTTTGGTGCGTGGCCGGTGTCTCGTAAGCTGAACAGCAATCGAACTAAGAACTTCAGCCGCGTTTTCTTCTTCCTCCTATCCTATCCTCTTTTATCTCCTTTCCAACGCTCCGCCCTTGTTCGTTCCTAGAGTTTGATATTGCCCTTGACAACTCGCTACCCTTCCGACTCTCTTCATCGTCTTGTCGAGACCGTTGGTCGTTCTTTCATTTCACTCGCCCTCTTCTCTGGCCGGACCGATCAATCTGCTTCGAGCCTCTTTTAAATCACAAATTAACTTCTTTGGTCTTGTTCTACCCAACGCGCTACACATCGCGTTAACTGTCTACACTCGTCATGGCTAGCCAAAAAGCTGCCGTGGCGTCAGGTGCCGACTTGGCTGAGGGTCTCAGAAGGAGAACAGCTCAGTCCGGCTCCCAGGCTGAGATTCCTAGCGCTCCCATTGTTGATGACAAGAAGAAGCTTGCCCCAAAGGTATAGTATGCCAGTCGTATGGACCAGCCGTACTACGGTCCATGCATCATAGCTATTTGAAGGCTGTCATGGCGATGTATTATGATTCTAACGACGTTTTGGTCTCTTTTAGAAGTCTGGCCTTGATGTTCTCTTTCAATGGGAGTGGATTTGGGGCCCGACTATTCTTTTCGCCCTGGCCTGCTTTACCCGCTTGTACAAGATCGGCCTCAGCGATATCGTCACTTGGGATGAAGCTCAGTAAGTCATTCTAGATCTTTTTTTTTGGCATCGTGACTGCCGGGAAAACTGCTAACGGTTGATGTTTTTCTGTAGCTTTGGCAAGTTCGGTTCCTATTATATCAAGAACGAGTACTACTTGTATGTTTTCTGCTCCGCCCGCTAATAACCACGAACGATAAACTGACGCTGCTATTTTCTTTTTTAGCGATGTCCACCCCCCTCTTGGCAAGATGCTTGTTGGTTTGTCTGGCGTCCTTGCAGGCTACAACGGTACCTTCGAGTTCAAGTCTGGCGAAAAGTATCCCGAAGAACTCAACTATACATTCATGCGCGCCTTTAATGCTGCTTTCGGTATTGTCTGTGTCCCAATGGCGTACTGGACTGCTCGCGAACTCCACTTCAAGCGTCCCACCGTCTGGCTCATCTCCCTGATGGTTCTTTGCGAAAACTCGTACACCACCATTAGCCGTTTCATCCTGCTTGACTCTATGCTGCTTTGCGGAACTGTGGCAACTGTTCTTTGCTGGGCCAAGTTCCACAATCAGCGCCACCGCAGTTTTGAGCCTGAATGGTTCCTCTGGCTTTTCCTCACTGGCGTGAGCATTGGATGCGTTTGCAGTGTAAAACTGGTTGGTCTTTTTGTTACCTCTATGGTTGGTTTGTACACCGTTGAGGATTTGTGGAACAAGTTTGGTAACCACAGAATGCCAGCCCATGTGCTTGGGGCCCATCTTTCTGCTCGAATCATTGGCCTCATCATTGTCCCGTTCCTAATTTACCTGCTCTCGTTCGCCCTACACTTTGCTATTCTGAGCAACTCTGGTCCTGGTGATGCTCAGATGAGCTCTCTCTTCCAGGCTAACCTCAAGGGTACTTCTGTTGGAAAGGGAAGCCCCCTGGAACTTGCCTATGGCTCCCGCGTTACCATCAAGAACATGGGATATGGCGGTGGCCTGCTCCACTCTCACATACAGACCTACCCCGAGGGTTCCAAACAGCAGCAGGTTACCTGCTACCACCATAAAGACACTAACAACGACTGGCTAATTTACCCTAACCGTGGTGATGTCGAATATAGCGAGGATGAGGAACCCCGTTTCATCTCGGACAAAAGCGTCATCCGTTTGATTCATGCCCAGACAGGCCGTAACCTACACTCCCATGATATTGCTGCTCCTATCACCAAGGGCGACAAGGAGGTTTCGAGCTACGGAAACATCACTGTTGGCGACGCCAAGGACCACTGGCAGATTGAGGTCGTTAGCGATGTTGCCTCTCGCGATCGCAGCAAAGTTCGCACTCTGACTACTGCCTTTCGTCTTAGACATCCCATTATGGGGTGTTACCTCCGTGCTGGCACTGTTAACCTGCCGCAGTGGGGCTTCAAGCAGATTGAGGTTACTTGCACTAAAACCAACAACCCCAAGGATACTTACACTCACTGGAATGTTGAGGCTCACACCAACGATAAGCGTAAGTATTCTATGCTTTTTTTTAAACTTGACATCATATGCTTACCTGTTACTACAGTGCCTCCCAGTGATCCCGCCGTCTACACTTCGCCCTTCTTCCACGACTTTATCCACCTCAACGTTGCCATGATGACCTCCAATAACGCTCTGGTTCCTGACCCTGACAAGCAAGATGATTTGGCTTCTCAGTGGTGGGAGTGGCCTATTCTTCATGTCGGCCTTCGCATGTGCAGCTGGGACGACAAGACCGTCAAATACTTTTTGCTGGGTAACCCCCTGATCTACTGGGGCTCGACTGCATCTCTAGGTGTTGTCGGCCTGGTCGTCGCTTGGTACTTGATCCGGTGGCAGCGTGGCTATAGGGAGCTTGCACAAGAGGATATTGACAAGATCCACTACTCTGGTATCTACCCTATCATTGGCTGGGTTCTTCACTATCTGCCCTTTGTCGTCATGGCGCGTGTGACCTATGTCCACCATTACTACCCCGCACTGTACTTTGCCATTCTTTCTTTTGGCTTTGTGATTGATTGGCTATTTGCTAGTCAGAACAAGGTCATCAAGACTCTGGTATTTGGCACGCTCTACATTGCTACGATCGGCCTGTACATTTACTTCATACCCTTCTGCTGGGGTATGACGGGTCCCAACCGAGACTATAACTATCTTCGGTGGTTCTCTCGCTGGAAGATGACGGATGCTTAAAATAATGTCTAGGCAACAAATGTGCTTGACATGTGTGTGTTTGTGCATGTGTCCGTAGAACACATGGCTTTTAATTCGAGGCTAGAAGTGGGACATCGTTTAGTGTTCTGTTGCCGGTCATCTCTTCCGCCTCAAATATTTTCTTTGCGTATTTCACTAGACCTATAAACAGTCGGGGGTGTCTTGGCTGTAAACTTGTTCAATAAATATTTTTTGTATTCTTGGTTCAGTTGGTTCTTTGTATTCCGTTTCTACGTCATCATGGGCTTTTCTTCATGGTGTATATAAAATAAAGTTGCAACATGTGACGTGCGGCACAGGGATGAACAAAAAAACATGTGAACCATGCTGCGATTATGTACGTGCTCAATGCTGTGGCAAGCACGAGCATAGCTACCCTAGAAATGGGTAATGGAGATTCATGCAACATAGCTGAGAAATCATCCGGGGTAGTGGAGCAATGCGTATTGAGTTGGCGAGTATAGGCTGCGAGAAAGTGAAATCAGTGATGAGTCCTCACATCTAGACTAGTGCTAGATGCGGCGGGTATAATATTAAGAGGTATCAAAATAACCGTAAAGCAAGAAGCAACTCTAAGGGAATCAAAGCACAATGTAATCAATAATCAACCAAGGCTTTTTAAGACAAGAGTCGAGAAAAGAAGAAATGAAAAGTTATGCTTTGCTAAGAGGCTAGCGGGCAAAGGCGTGTCAGCAGCAGCCTCGCTTGACTGCCTGGTCCGCTGTTATCGCCAGGCGCTGCCCAGTAGCACTAGCATGGCCCTTGACGCCGGACCTGCGGTCGTTCAAGTCGTATTTCCCCGCCTGAATATTCATATGTATTTGCTCAGCTACATGCATGAACGCGCTCTCGACATTTTCGCCACTCTTGGCGCTCGTCTCGACATATTCCAAGATATCGTTCGCGCGGGCCCATGCTTCGGCTTCAGCACGTGTGACTTCACGCTTGCCGTTGCCATTGCCACCTTCTTCAACGGTAAGGTCTGCCTTGTTTCCTACGAGGACAACAACGATGTCGGGCTCCGCGATTTGACGCAGGTCGGCAAGCCAGTCGGTCACATGGTCGAATGTTTGTTTGCGAGTAAGATCGAAGACGAGCAAAGCGCCAGAGGCACCACGAAAGTAAGAGCGTGTGACTGATTTGTAGGTTTCCTGACCGGCAGTATCCCAAAGCGAGAGCTTCATGTGTTTTTGTTGCGATGGTAGCTCTCTAACATCTTTCGAGTTAGTCTTGGGTTTTCGCGGTGGTGGAGGTAGGCCGGTTGCTGTTGACGCGGGCGGTGGTGTTGTGGCTGACGAAGATAAGGGCGATGAAGATGTAGTGTTATCCTGAGAACCTTGGGCTAGCGAGGGTGGCGCATAAGTATCGCTATGGGGAGGCCCAACAGGGACGATGCGCGAGCCGAATTCGACGCCGATGGTGACATCGTGATGGGCAGAAAACCGACCTTCACACAAGCGAATGGTCAAGCTCGACTTTCCGCAGCCCGAGTCGCCTATACAGACTAGCTTGGCGATATAGTCCCATGTTGGAGCGGAGGCCATCGTGAGCGGGTTTGTTATTGGACAAGCTAGAAACGTGGATGTCGTAGTATGCGAACAAAGGGACGGTTGACAAAAGAGTACGTATTGGGAAATATCAGGCTCAAGTTTCGTCAACTTATATGATGACGAGAATGACGATAAGCCCCAAAAGCTCCCACGCACGAGGGGAGAAACAGTCGGAGGAAGAACTAAGAGAGGAGCTTTTGTTTTCGGAGAAAACAGAACGGAGCGGCGACTGAGTGCTAAGTTGGATAGCTAAGCCACGGCTGGATGAGCACAGCTACTAGCTAGCTTGGTGATGGGAGAAATGAGAAAACGACGAGGCAAATTAGGCAAAGAAAGAGGACCGATAGTAGCAGCAATGTGACGATAGGAACTGCGATAGAAAACTTTCCATGTAGTTCTAGGGGCTTGGATTCGGTATGGTGTTCCTATTATGTAGCTGCAGATGCAATGGCTAAGTGGGAGCTGAAGCGAGAGTACAAGACAATGCAGATAGATGCAACAGAGAAAGAAAGGATTGCAGATCCGCAGTATTTAGAATGAAGAAGTAAAGAAGGATTTGTAGACCTATGGGCTAACAAAGAAGAAAAAGCGAGAGAAAGTAGAGCAAGCTGGCAAATCTATGAGATAACAATGCAGCAAGGGCTGGCTGGCTGGCTGGCTGGTTGGCTAGCTTTTAGTGGTCGAATGATGACACTGTAGTCAAGAGAAAACCAAGAATGAAAAAGAATGAACAAGAATCCTATGGAGGATTGCAAGGACAGCAAGGGATGACGTTGAGGATCGGCTTAGTAAAGAATCGTGGAGTGACAGAGGCACATGATGAAGGTGAAGCGGTAAGGCAGTAAAGCAGGCTAGCAGGCCATAATAATGCTAGACATAAAGCTACGAAGGCGGTGAACAAAGCTTGGGGGTTGCTGCAATAAGGAGGCGGCTGTATTTTATATGGGAGTGGATACTGACAGGTGGTGCGTGAGGTGGTGGCATTTCTAGAAGGAGCAACAGACAAGATGAGCAAAGCAGCCTCAAACACACAGTACATGGGGGGCAACTACCACAAAATAAGGCGGCGCGGAAGTATATAGAAGTGCACAGAAAGTCACAACACTTCTAGCCAAGCGCATGCTCCTGTCATCCATACTATAGCCCCTAGTACTGGCATTTTCTAGGCAGAACTGCTGTAACTTCCCGGCAGAACACCTCTTGTGCCTTATCAGCGATTATGATAAGCCTGCTCAACATCCTTCTAGACCAGCGAAGACTAGGCCAAATACAACACATCAAGAGACAAGTCGGGTCTGTCTCATATTTCATGTACATGTTTGGAGTTTATCTTACGGTAGCTTACTCCTACTCCTGGTTGTTTGGCTTGTCTTTGAAACTTTTTGCCTTTTACCAAGCCTTGCATGATACAGCGCCTACTTTATTTTCCTCTGCGCGCTACGTGAAGTGAAGCCCTGAGTCTCTATTTCTCATTTCCTACTAGCCTTTCTCTTCTTTGCTTTGTAGTAGTTGTACTCTCAGCTCAGCTGTTTGCATCTCTAAATAGGCCTTAGTGTGTCCTTGCCTTGCCTTGCCTTTAGGGTCCTCAGCCTACAGACGTATAGTGTTTTTTTTTTTCCTTATCTCTTTCCTAACTTCTTCCTCTCTCTTCATCTCAAGATCATGCACACAACTCCTCTCCAAACTTCTTTCGATTAAGCCTCGAAGCCGAATCCTCGTCCGTCCATTCGGTATCCTAGTTTCAAGCCTCTCGTCATCCTTGACCAACTTATCTTCTAGGCCCGCCTTCTATCATCCTATCATTCGTCATACATTTTGCCGTCCAATCAAGCGCTTGGTCTCGAGAGCCTGGGATACTTACCGCCTTGTTCTAGTACGCTGATACTAGTACTGTATTAACTCACATGCTCCTAGCTAGCATCATATCAACATCGTTTGCGCAATAACAGAGAATAGGACGTGAGACTCTCCAGGCCAGAGGCCAGCAAATACAAACAGAAATAGTCCCTAAGCTGTACGACGTTTCTGCTCAGAAATCTACTCGCTATATCTAACACAAACTTTTTCTGCATCATACTCTAGGCGGCTGCAAAGCGTCATAATCTTTCCTCTGCATAACTTATTCACTATCTGGTGCAAGCTTGTGATAGTCACTCCCCCCATTAATCTCTTCCTCAGCTTTTCTCTTTCTCTCCCTTGGGTCTGGCCCTGTCTCTGGCTCATATTATTCTCACCAAACCCTGGTCCTTCCACTACTTGCTTTCGCTCTTGTCTTCGCCTTGGTTGACCCTGTTCTGTTTCGTTTTATTTCTGGCTGGTCGCATGCAGACTAGGACTCGTAAGAAAGGGTTTTATCAGGACGACCGAAGCGAGTGAATTTCTTCTCCCATACCTACATTCTACAACTCCCCAGCGACCTTATTCACTTTGCTGGGTGTCTGAATCTGCTCTCAGCAATAATTAGACTCTACCAAAATAGAAACTGGGGCAGAAACTGCGACAGGGAATTTTACTTTTGAAAATCCCACGATGTTTTCAGAATGTACGTCATCGATGAGCCTGTCTGCACGTACCAAAACACAAAGACCAAAATCGAGACTCCCTACATCCATAACGTGACCAATAATCTTGGCTATTTATGGTTGCTACCCAGCCCATCTAGCTACTGCAACCATCTTTTCCGTAAGGCTTTTGCTAACCGTCCGAGATATAGATGCATCTAAATTCCTGGCTCAAAGCCAAATAAAGGCCTCGACTTTTGTCGGCCAAGCAAACGCTGAGGCTGGGCCGTCGTTACGCCCTGGTGCCGATGTTGGGCAACCGCCCTCGCGACCCTCTACGAATAGCCGTGCGTTTCTTTCTCCGTATCGCACCACCGGAGCCCCATATCAACAAACAGGAGGAAATACCGCTAGCTCCCGTTTTGGGCCTCTTGCCTTTGGTTCCCGCTTAGCGCAACAGCAAGAAGCGCCCCTTTTTCACAGCCACTACAACGACTTTCGAGAAGAGGACGATGACGACGACGATGATGACCGAGGCCGTGACGCTGCCGATCTATATGCTCTTCAGCGTTCTAGAAGGGTGGCTGCCGCCAGCAAACTCGCCGAGAGTATGGGCTCTGAAGGTGAAACCAGCAACATATCGCTGGACCACAGTCGGGGCGGCTACTCCTCTTTTGCGGACGAAAACAACGAGTCAAGTGAACCAGCCCCCGCATTCCAAAGCTCCTTCCCCAAGGGACTCAGGAGCAGCTGGCACGGAAACCGCCGGAATACATTACCACAGCAAACGAAGCAACACGGCGCTATTGACGAAGAATCGGAACACAGGACTTCGGATACCGAAGCGCCATCTTCAAAGGGTGGGATGGTTACGGTGGGACTCGACTCTGAACTCATACACGATGATGACCCCCCTGCATCTTTAATGGGAGATGGGGATGATCTCCTTGATAGCAGCCCAGCGCCATTCCAGGTATTCAACGATGCACATGGACGAGAACCGCATAACCATGCTGCATTCCGACAACAGCCGATTTTTGGCGAATCGGAGATCGACGAATCTCGCATCCAGGACGTTGTTGTTTTATCCTCACCTACCGAACCGGAGCTCTTCAGACATGACTCGTTCTTTGCCTGGCTCTACCTGATAATGCTTGCTAGCATGCTTTCCACATATTTCCTAGTGTGGCTACATACCTCCACTCCCGATAGCTCACATCCTATTGGCGACACGATCTACACTACCCTTGAAGGCTCCATGTACATGCTTGGTGTCGACACTGTAGTCGCTATTATGGTAGCACTGATCTGGCTTGCGGCGCTGCAGTCGTTCGTTCGGCCTATGGTGATACTAATCATGGTAGGAATGCCTATGATGTCGGTATCGTTTTTTATGTATCCGTTTATCGCGAGCTTTCACGCCCGCGGTGGGGCGCAAGAAAGAGCCATGCGCTGGGCATCCGCAGTGCCCCTAGCTGCGGCCGCAGCATGGGTTTACTGTGTATATAAAGGGCGTCACTCAATTCGCCAGGCTATTGAGATCCTGGAGTTTTCATCACGTATTCTGCGCATTAACTCAGCTCTTGTGACGGTTGGCCTTGCCAGTCTGGTTGCTATTGTGGTTTGGACGTGGCTCTGGCTAACCATGTTCACCCGCATCTTTCTTGATGGCCACATGTCTACAACCAAGGCGCAGTGGATCATCGAGGGGTCTACATGGTGGCTAGGCGCGTGGTTTATCTTCATGTACATGTGGACAGTATCCGTCATCAACGAGGTGCACCGGGCAACATCGGCTGCCACCGTGTCACAGTGGTATTTCCATCGCAACGCCATTCCTATGACGCCATCGCAAGAGGTGGTCAAGGCCGCAATAAACCATGCTTTCACCACAATATTCGGTACCATAAGTCAGGCAACTCTCCTAGCCCGCATGATTCGAATGCCCATTCTCTTTCTCCCCGCTCGCATGTCTTTTGTTATCCAGCGTATTGCCAATATGATTATGCCTACATCAGTGGTCGCCTTGACCAACCCGCTTACAGTCACCTATGCTGGCATCCACTCGCAAAACCTGACGACCTCAGCCCGCGGCTTATCCTCAATGGAGTTTTTGGGTCCCCAGACACCTACGGCAACACTGACACCTCGTGTCTTCAACACACCCACCGACGACCCTAGGCACAGCGGTCTTGTGCCGTACCGCCTGGCCAAGATGCTTCTCTATGCCTCACGTTTCGTTATGGCTGTCGCCATGGGTTTTGCGGGATGGGTTGTAACTTCAAGGCAACTAGCAATCGAGAAGCCCGATGGCTCTGGTGTCATTCGAGGCTCGCTGTATGCATACACTGTTGGCCTGGTAGCTAGCTTCATTGGGTACTCTGTTATGGGTTCAATGGAAAGTGTCTTGGGCAACATCATGGACGCAGTTGTAGTGTGTTATGGCAGCGAAAGGCGCATGCAAAATGGAGTTGGTGCGTACTGCATGGAGGCGGCATACCTGCTTGGTGGTCGCAGACGAGCAGATGGCGAAGCGTACGCATGAGTACAGAGAGACCGAAATTGGCAATAGCACATGTGAACTTTTTACTTCCTTTGTTCCTGTCCTTGTATCTATCACCCCGCGCTCTTTATATCTTATTCTCCATCATGTCTATAGAATGCATGCGTCGTGTTTCTCTTTCTCCTCTCCATCCAGCAGACTGGATTGGGGTTCATGACCTTTGGTTTATTTCATATACATGGGCTTTCGTGGCTTGGGCTTCCTAGTAGCTCTGCAATATTCTCTTCTCATACAACTATGCACAACATTTTATGCTTTTTTACTTTAAATAACACACGATTTATCTACACAAATGCAAGCACATATCGATAGAAGAATCAAAGGGCCTGAGAGGGGAAGAAAAATGACTATGTTTTTATGCCTTGTTCCATTGGGCATCGTCCCTTCTATCATCTTGCTGCTCCCTATGATGAAAGACGTTGAAAACATATGTATTTCGCATTCAAAACAACATGTATAAGCTTCGAGGACGTCTTCGCAGTGTGCACACGGGTCGATTTCCTCTGCCTAATTCTTCACTCAACAAGCCTTTGATGAGCTTGTCTCTTTCAATTGACATGACATCATTGCTGTTGAACCAAGGTTCAAGAAAACGAGGCGGGGTAAGGGTTTGATGTTAGGGTCAGTGTAAATGTACCTAGGCAAAAGACATGGTCAGTTGTTCATGCGTGATTGATTAGCCAGACTCAGCCACAACATGATTCGTCTTGCTCTTATGAAGCTGGATCTAATACAGCCTGGGCAACTAAACTGAGAACGCGAGAACTAGACATTTAAGGCTATGCAACAAAGGGTAGCCTGGGCTGGAAACAGGCCTATTCCTAATTAAGTATGCATGACCAGACCAGACCAGACCAGACCAGCTAAGACGTATAAAAGGGAGCCGTTCCTGCGCAGGACGTTGAGAAACATGTCATAGAAGGCGAGACACAACACGAAGTATTATCTTTTTTTGCTCTCTTTGTTTCGAAAGCTCTTTCATCGACTCTTTTTCTTGTTTCTTACCGTTACCCCAATATAAGTTTCATAGGGTTGTTTGGCCAGCCTGCGCCTTTATCTCTGTCTCTGTTAACGTCGTTCAGCTGCATCCAGATTGGCCTGTATATACAGCAAATAACTGATATCCAGATCAAGTGACCAGATCTCTCCTTTTCTCCTACATTTTCTGTATTAGGTCCTTTTTTCTGCTCCCTCCCATCATTGAAATATCCTTCTCTGAGAACCATTCTTGCTCGCTTCTTCTTCCATCATCTTAATCGTCTTATCTTGTCTTGGACTTCATTCTTTGCTCCTCTTCTCTATCCCGGCCTCAGCATCTGCATTTGCCACAGCTTTAGCCATGGCTGACTTTGCCCCTCCTTCTGGCCCTCCCCCACCCCAGGAGCCACAGGTACCCCCTGGGTGGACTGCACGCTGGAATGACCAGTACAAACAGTGGTGAGTTATTAGCGCCCACAGGTGCTACTGCTACTCTCTTCATCAGCCTCCTTGCTAATATGAATCTCTGTGCTTTAGGTTTTACGTAAACCTGTATACAAAGCAATCTCAATGGGAGGTTCCTAGGGAGCCTGTCTATCCCCCAAATGAAGCCCCTCCCCCCGGCGCTCCCCCAGGCTATGTACCCGGCCATAATCAGCCTGCACCCAGCGACACTAAAAAGAACCCCTATGACACTGCGCCCTCAAATCAGGAAGAGGATGATGCGGCTCTAGCTCGCCGCCTTCAGGAGGAGGAAAACACCCGCTTCCACAACACTGGCAACCCTAACGCTAGCGGAAACCCCTACTACAATGATGTCGGTGCCAATGCTAGTTATCACAACGCAAGTAGCAGCAATACCCCCACACCCTACGATGCCACATCTACAGCCAACTCAACGCCTGTAAATGGCGGCGAGGAGAAGCGCGGCTTGATGGGCAAGCTTTTCAACAAGGCATCGGGTAAACACAGTGGTGCTGGTGGCGCAGCTGCCGCAGGAGGCTTAGGCGGTCTTCTGGGAAGTCTTGCCGGCCGCCACAACAGCCATAGCAAGCCTAGCTATGGTGGCGGCGGCGGTTACCCTCAGCCTGGCTACAACAATGGATATCCTCCTCAGGCCTACGGGCAGCCAGGATATGGCGGATACCCGCCTCAAGGTGGATACTATGGGCAAGCACCGCCGAAGAAGAGCGGCGGTATGGGCAAGATGGGTGGTGCTGCCCTGGGCCTTGGCGCTGGCGTGTTGGGTGGCGCACTGATAGCAGGTGCCATTGATCATGAAGAGAATGAGGCCTACGCCGAGGGCTACATGGATGGGCAAAACGACGACTTTGGCGGAGGTGATTTTGGAGGCGGTGACTTTGACTTTTAGTCCTAGGCAGCAGCGTTTGTTTGGTTTGGTGCCTCTCAGATTCACATGGATAATTGTTCACGACATTATGAAACTGATATTTCGATCGATATACATTTACTGCTTAATTATTCACTGTAAAACATGCGATAGGCAGGCTTTTGATTGGCGTCAGTATTCGCTGACCTACGTAAATGGAGCCAATACCTATAGCAATCGCACTCCATCTAAGGCTACGGCGCATCATCTCCGTACCCCTTCCGAGTTGCCATTCCCAATCGCCCTACCCTTCGCATTGCCAGAGTTAGACGAGCCAGCTCCACCCGACATGGAACCAAGAAGACCGCCTTTTTGGCGCTCTTCGATTTCAGCGCGAAGCTCGGGGTCCACTATACGAATTATTAGATTTCATGATGATGTTGTCATATGAAGTAGTAGAATAAATAAACTTACAGTTATCCATCAGATAGGGCATGCCCATGAACATGACCAGCGATACCATGGCCATTAGAATCATTGGGTTCTTAAATAGCGAAAGGACAGAGACTAATGACTGTTGTCAGTGCTGCATTCCCCATTATATCAATCTCTCCAGAACACTCACATTTGGGCCTTTCCACAAAGAAGCCTCGCTGGCCCAGCACCCGCATCTCCAGTCTGCCTGTCTGGAAGCCCTGGACGACTTCACCCTTGTTATCCCACTCATTACCCCGATATGTCTCCCACGCGCCAATGAGCTGGCCAGTTGCATCAATATCAACACGCAATGGTGCAAATCCATGCGACGCGCAGTACACATCGACCAAGTACGAGCCGGGCGTTACGTTACGGAAGATGAAGTTGTTGGTTACTGAGAGCGGCGCCGAAAAGCGCTTCCCGGGCGCCGATAGAACAGCATGGGTCGAGGGTGGCAGAGTGCTTGGGTTGGCAAGGGCCTGGCTGGCAGGCACCGTGAAGAGGAGTGTGGTCGAGATGGGACTGTTAGAAACAAGGTGGCTACTGCCACCATCGTTTTTCTCAGAGGTAATCGCCGAGGCTATGCTGGCCAGCGCAGCTGTTAGAAAGTATGCCGCGCGCATTGTAAGAGTTGTGTGGGACAGTGGCAAGTTGGTGGGTTCGCTCAACAAGGTGCTCAAGGACGTCTCAAGGCTGTTGGTTGGCAACACGATAGGTGGCGCTCATGATAAGTAGTCAAAGGAGTGGGGCCAGGTTTCTATGAGTTAGGGTTGTTGTGTCTATTGTTAGGGTCTGAGCTAGGTAGATGGACAGCGGATGAAGCAGATGACATATTTTACCACATTGTACTGTTTTCTGTATTAATTTCCTATTGCCATTGATGCATAGCGTTGCTTTTCCATTCTATTAAGCTTCAAAATTACAGCAAATGATAAATCCTTAAACTCCATCGTGTAAAATACATTCAGGCAGGGCCTTCGTGTTTGCCCTAGCAACTGTGCCTTTGGATGTGCCGCCCCTTGTTAACTACCACTTCTTTATTCAGTCAAAACAGCCTTGAAGGACTGCTCAAAGTCAGCGATAATGTCATCGATGTGTTCGGTGCCGACTGAGATGCGAATCAAGTCCTCAGAGACACCTGATGCCACCTTCTCTTCGTCGTTCAGCTGTTCGTGTGTCGTGGTCCATGGGTGGATAGCCAGAGTCTTGGAGTCACCAACGTTAGCCAGGTTGGAGACGAGCTTGAAGTTGTCTACAATCGCCGATCCTTGGGCACCGCCGCCCTTGACACCAAAACTCAGCACGCCGCCGAAGCCGCGCGGCATGTACTTCTTGGCAATCTCGTGGGAGCTATGGCTCTCTAGACCCAGGTATGAGACCCAGCTAACGTACGGCGAACTCTCCAAGTATTTGGCCAGAGCCAGGGCGTTCTGAGCATGGCGCTCGGCCCGCAATGATAGCGTCTCAAGACCAAGAATCAGCTGCTGAGCACCAAAGGGGTTCTGGCAGGCGCCCAGGTCACGCATGATCTCGACGCGAGCACGAATTATGAAAGTTATGGGGCCAAAGGCCTCCCAGAACTTGAGGCCATGGTAACCAGCAGAGGGGTTGACCATGTCGGGGAAGCGGGCAGCGTTGGCACCCCAGTCGAAGCGGCCACTGTCGACAATAACACCGCCAATCGTGGTTCCATGGCCGCCAATCCACTTGGTGGCCGAGTGCACCACAATATCGACACCATGGTCAATGGGACGGCAGAAATAGCCACCCGCACCAAACGTGTTATCAGCCTTGTTGCGAGGAGTAGATAGTTAGCAGCTGGCCTTGCGGTAGAATCAAGCGTGCGGTCGGCAACCGGGCAGACAAGTCAGTCAACTTACAACGACAGGCACGCCCTTGGCATGAGCAGCCTTCACAATGGCCTCGAAGTCAGGCACGTTGTAGCGCGGGTTGCCAATAGACTCAATGTACACGGCCTTGGTCTTGTCGTCAATAGCAGCGGCTAGGTCATCGGCGCTGTCGCCCTTGACAAATTTGGTGGTGATGCCAAAACGTGGCAGGAGGACCTTGAGCTGATTGTAAGTGCCTCCGTACAGGTTAGATGTGGAGACAATGTTATCGCCGGCCTGAGCCAGAGTAGTGAGAGCAATAAATTGGGCAGCTTGGCCGGAAGAGGTAGCCAGAGCAGCAACACCACCCTCAAGCGCAGCAATGCGCTTCTCAAATACATCAAGAGTAGGCTAGAGGGAGGGGGGCACGTTTTTGGTGTGTTAGCGATCGTAGTAACATCTTGGTCTCTCATTGTCTCAATAGGAATATATGTTCCGGGGAAGACTCACGTTCATGATGCGACTATAGATATTCCCAAACTCCTTCAAGCCAAACAGACGTGCGCCATGAGCCGAGTCCTTGAAAACGTAGCTGCTGGTGGCATAGATGGGCACAGCACGGGAGCCAGTGGTGGGATCAGCCTCCTGGCCAGCATGAAGCTGCAAAGTCTCGAACTTCTGTGTAGACATTGTGATGATCTATTTCAAGATTAATAGAAGACGTCGGACAAAGAAGGCTTTTGCTAGTTAAAACATGAAAGCAGGAAAGGGGAGAAAAAGAAAGTCAGCGAAGAAGATCACTTTATACACCAGCAGGGAGTGCTATGCTAGCAGGTTTACAGCCAATGTTTCTCATTCTTCTCTTTTTCACTCTGGGGATTTTCTTTTTTTTTTTCTTTTATTGCTGATGGCGACATCGCCCATCCAAATATCAAAACCGGCCCGTAACCTCAGAAGCTTAATATATCTATTGATATGTGCTAGTTTGTGTCTAGGCTATGCGCTATGTAAGTCAAAGTGGGGGGCCCAGTTCCTTGAAAGCACGCCATAGCTCGCACCCACAATCCCGGCCGTCTGTCAAATTGATCCCAAAGATGCAAGATCAAGCACGGCCTGCGGATTGCGACAGCGACAGGTATGGACCAATAGAGCCCGGGCCATATGAGTTGGGGTGGCAAAACCAGGCTAAACTAGAAGGGAATCTTGGTCCTCAACCCGTCGTTCACTTCCTTTTCCGAAGCCTTGAAATAAAGGACATGAAAACAGCCCGATCCCGGCGACCACTAGGCTTAAGGATCTTAGGCTCTGTCCGCCCCCATCTCCACCCAATAACCAGCACCTACGCCTGGGTCATTGCTACAACTGATGGTGGCTCCGCAGCTAGTCTCTTTCTCTGGGACCTCCATTTCCAACCAAATGCAGCCTGTGAGGAAATGGCCATTGTGACGGTCCACAGAACGAATTCAATGCCACCGCATACCGCTGCCATGCGGGCTGTTGTGCAGATAGATCCCAGGCAAAACGAAAGCCTCGATATGAACACAGAGAGGGCGGTGAATCCGGAAAAGTAAAATACGGCATTCAAGCCTTCAACGGTAAAGGAGATAAAGGGATATAAGACTGTCTCGGAGTTAGACAACAAGGCTCTCGATTTATGTAGCTTAAACCAATGGGACTTACGCTGAGGCGCCATCCTCGGCAGCACCTCGAGATACACCAAAGACAGGAAAGAAAAAAGAGGGACGAAAATAAGGAAGTTGACCTGCGAAGGCGCAGAAAATTCTGTGCGCGTATTATAGAACTGAGAAACTAGAGACGCCCACGACAATCAGTTAGTGCAAGAGCATTCCAGATGTTTTAGCACAGTGTTCACGCAAGACATATATCATTCACTATGCTATACTATCGCATGTACGCACCGACCATGGCAAGAATCAGCACTACCAAAGCCAACACGGCCTGGAGCCCACGAAGGGCCAGAGAAAGGATACTGGGTGCCATCCGAATCGAAGAACACAGTGAGGCCGGCTCACTATGTGCAATTGTGAGAGAAAGAACAAGAGTTGCCTTTTCTATGACAGGATGCCAAAGAATGACAGCCCATATGTATAAGCCTCATGACATAGACTAACTAATGCATAGACGTTACTGAAACACCAACAGCCTATGGGATATCATGATCCCGATATAATGCGTGAGAGGCAGCAGGGTAAAATGGCGAGGGGTCCCTCAAAGTAGCCCCAAGGGGGGTCATGTCTATCAGCTTCCTGAGGCGTCGATCGTACGTTATGAGCGCCAGAGTTAAAATCGCTTTATCGAGATATGTCGAGTCGGTCTACTTGTTAGAGTAACTTCTTGAACCGGAAGCTTTTCTTGTACAACTTGACAAAAGGTACGGGGTCTTCTAGAAACCTTCACAGAAAGAAAATAGAAGAACGGGCTGCTTTTAACCCTAACTCTATACAACGCGGAATCATGCCACTGAATTTTTGGCATGTGCACGATCGCAGTGTGCTTTGCTGACGTGTTGACCAATCAACGGAGGGCAAAAGACAACCGAGGTTTGTATTGGTTTACTGGGTTATTACCTGCAACCTGCTTCCTTCGATTTGTATGAATCAGCTTTCTCCAACTCAGCGAAACGCTGGTGGATGATTTTCTTTTGTGGGGTTGTAATAGAAGCGTTCACACATGTACTGGGCGAAGCCAAAGTACCTTGAGAAGCTCCATGAAGCCATGGTAATTCCTGTGAAACAAGCTGCTCCACAGTGTACCTTCGCTGGGCAAACTACAAAAAAACAGCCATCAACTGAACCGAGGACACTAAAAGAAAGGGAAGGAACACCAGCCAACCTCGGCCGATTGGCTGTAGCTTGGCAGGTGTTTGGAGTCCAGGAACAAGACATCTGGCATATGCTAAGAGGCGGATGTCATAACTACAGAAGTGGCTGTAGCCAAACTTCCGCGACCTCCTCATACAAACAGGGAAGCAAGTTGCATTCCTCGTCCTTTGCATTGTCTATTTCTTTTTCCAGCCATTTAATTACAGCTCCCTGCCTGCTCCTTACGTGGTGCTGCATAGACCCAGAAAACAAGCAACAATTAGCAACTGCCCATTCTCGCTTCCCCAGAAAGCCAATTTGACTTGCGACGTTCAGCTGCCAGACCCGTAACTACGATTCTTGGACCTGCCTACCTGCCTGGCCTCGACTGTTCTTTCCACTTTCCACTTTGCGCTTTTTGCTCGTCTTATTTGTCAGCCTATTTTACTTGGGTCACGAGTGACCTGAGGCTTTTTACTGTGCTAGATTCGCCTGCATTTCCCTCTGCTCCTCTTCCAGCGGCCACTGCCCTCCCTTGACAACCTTCTATTTCACCGACCCTCGATAAACGCGTATCGTTGTCGTGTACAAAATGAGCAACGGCCCACAAACCACCATGGTCTCCCGCTCGCAAATGATTGCCTTGCAGAAGGATCTGGCCCTCACTCCGCCGCCAGGCCAGCCTCACGGAGTCGCGATTCCCGGCTCTCAGCGCGAGAACCGAACCGCCGTGTATCGCCACTGGCGCCTTCGTGAAACTGGAATGCTGGAAACGTACGATGCCGATATCCGAACCACCCACGACCTGTTTGAGGATGTTGCCCGGCGCCAGGCCTCGATGAGCTGTCTCGGCAATCGGCCCTGGAATCGCGACACGCGATCGTGGGAGAACTCCTATGCATGGCTGACCTTTGCTGAGGTTGCCGAACGTCGCAAGAACCTCGGTGCTGGAATTGTCGAGGTGATGCAGGCGGCTGGTGTTGAGCCTAATTCTATTTATGGAGTGGGTCTGTGGTCGCAGAACCGCGTGGAGTGGCAGATTGCCGGTAAGTTAGCTGGCCAGGCCAGGCCAGGCGGCGCTATTCTGTTTGTCATTGCGAACTCCCAGGCTAACGCTTAGGCCCATACAGAGCTCGCTATCGTCTCCCAGTCTCTGTTCTCCGTGTCGCTTTATGAAACCCTCGGCCCCGAAACTACCGAGTACATCATCAACCATGCCGAACTCCCCGTTCTCATGTGCTCGCTTCCTCACGTGCCGGCTCTTCTAAGCCTGGCTACTCGTATTCCTACCCTCAAGACCATTATCTCGCTAGACCCCCTTGATGCCGGCGAACAGACTGATATGACCATGCTTTCGGTACTCAATAATATCGCTGCCTCACATGGTATTAAAATCTACGACATGCGTGATGTTGAGGCCATAGGCGCCCAGTCTGGCCGTCCCATGCGTCCGCCCGGCCCCGACGATCTAATTACCATCAACTACACATCTGGTACTACTGGAACACCTAAGGGCGTTGTCTTGACTCACCGCAACGCTGTTTCTGCCATCACTGGAGCCCGGGCCAGTGACCACGTCAAACCCGGTGACACACACATTTCTTACCTGCCTTTGGCTCACATTTATGGGCGTATGGTGGATACGACAGCCCTGGCATCAGGAGCCAAGATTGGCTATTTCCATGGTGATGTGACAGCGCTGGTGGATGACATGAAACTATTGAAACCGAGTGGCTTTATGAGTGTCCCTCGGTTGTTCAACCGCTTCAACTCCGCCCTGCGCACTGCCACTATCGAAGCTCCCGGTGTCAAGGGCGCCCTTTCTCGCAAGGTCATTGAAACAAAAAAGACTAATATGAAACTTCCCAATGGCAAGGCCTCCAACAAGCACTTTTTGTTTGACCGGATCTGGACGCCCAAGGTGACGGCTGCTCTTGGTCTCGGCCGCTGCAGCTTCATGGTCAGCGGCAGCGCCCAACTAGATCCCGATGTGCAGATGTTCCTCCGTGCCGCTCTTGGAAACAGATTTGTACAGGGCTATGGCCTGACTGAGTCGTACGCCGTTGCTACCGTACAGATGTCCAATGACTTCACCACAGGCAACATCGGTGCTCCGACATCGTGCGTTGAGATCTGCCTGGAATCTGTCCCCGACATGGAGTACTTGGTCTCGGATAAGCCCAACCCTCGTGGTGAAATTCTTCTTCGAGGCCCCTGCATTTTCAGTGGCTACCACAAGAACCCCGAGGAGACTGCCAAGTCTATTGACGCTGACGGCTGGTTCCACACTGGCGATATTGCTGAAGTTGACTCCCTTGGCCGCTTCAAGATCGTAGACCGTAAGAAGAACGTGCTGAAACTAGCACAGGGTGAGTACATCTCGCCCGAGCGTATTGAGAACGTATACATGGGTAGCACAAACCTCATTGTATCGGCCTTTGTACACGGCGATCCTGTGCAGTCGTCGCTTGTCGGCATCTTCGGCGTCGATCCCGTCACCTTTGCGCCGTTTGCTTCTAAGCATTTACAACGCCATATCAGCCCCACTGATCTGCCCGCTCTACGTGCTGCACTGCATGAACCCGTGGTAAGACGTGAGATGCTCAAGATCTTCGACCATATTGGCCGGAAGGCCAAGTTCAACAGCTTCGAGCGCGTGCGCAGCTGCCATCTGGCACTTGACCCCTTCACGATTGACAATGACCTACTGACTCCCACGTAAGTTCTCCTATCCCGATCTACATATCTATTAAACTAAGCTGTATTTTACTCTGTGCTAACCCCTCACTTCTCGTCGTTTCCCTATAGGCTTAAGCTAAAACGCCCTCAGGCTGCCAAGGCCTTCCAGAATGAGATAGCGGTTATGTATGAGGAGATCAACAGCACTCCCGAAAAGCCACGTCTCTAGAGACAAGGCAAGGCACAATAGATACAGGGCCTCATGTATGCCTAATAGTTTTATTTCGAATATCTACCTTTCACACGTCACTTCTCTTATAGCAATAGCAGAGCATTTCTTGTTTGCAGGATTACGTCGTTGTTTTTTGTTTGCCTCAACATTAATTACTCTCTGTATTGGTGTTTCCTAAATTTATGGCTTCACAGGTAGAAATTCACATTTCAAGTTTACTTCATTAGACTGTTGTTTAGTCAAGGGGTGCCAATGCTATCCTAACACGTGACAATCCATCCCCATCTACGGTTGCTGACTAACATATTTTTTGTCATTCACTCTGTGTCCGACTCATACTCAAAATCATGCTCCAACTCAAGCTGTGCGCCCTCAGCCCTCAATTGAGCCAAGGCCCTCGACTGCAACCGATCAAGGCTGAAATCCCGGTGCAAGTTGTGCAAGTGCATATGGATCTCATCCGTGTTTGCCACGACATTCCGCGGGTGCCGTACCAGTTCTCCAAGGTGGCTAAATGTGTTGGAATTTCCAGTAGCAGTAATCTGTGGCAATCCCCGCAGTATTTCCTGCTGTTTTGAGGCAAACTCGTCTGTGAGGCCCAAAGTGATGTTGCCTTCCAAGTGTGCATCGGTGCGGTACAAGTCTAAGGTTGGATACAACGGGCCTTGAACAGCACCAATGGTTGGATTGGGGTGAAGAGTGATCTGACCTGATAATAACATAGCACGGGCACGCGCAACTCCTTCCGTGCTAGATCTCGTAGCAAGATGGCCTTCGGGTAGAAGCGGCTCAACGTGTGGTGTGAACGGCTGCGGCCGGCGGATGCGCCGTGTCTTACCATCAGGCATTGTGAGGGTCAAAAAATTAGAGGGACGTGAGTCCATGACGTCATTAGTAAGAAGGAAGACGCGTCCTGACGCGTCGCCAATAACCATACGAGAAAAGTCGGCAGAGAAAGCACCAGCCATGAGAGGACCAGGAACCTCAATTAGGTTACGGACGAACGGCATTTTGTTTCTTATATTCCATACTCTTAGCACACCATCAGACCCTCCGGTATACAATCGATTTGACGTTGAGCCCCAGAGCGTGAAGCGGACGCCTGTATCCAACTCGCTACCATCAGGCAAAGGATCCACAGACCGGCCATGATGTAGAATGTGCATAGGCCTGTCTCCTCCTGCTGTATCCCAAACATATACGCGACCGTCAGTCGTCGCTGCAGTGACATACGAGTACATATTGCTATTAGGACGGATGGTGATCTCGTTGATGTCAACAGAGTAGCAATCCAGAGTTTGTTTAAGATGGTATGTTCCAGTAGTGATATTCGGGTTATCGGCAGCATACGACCAGATGCGGATCTGTGTCTTGATTCTAGACTCGGAATGCATAATCGACGTAGTAGCTGAGGTAGCAACAGCAAATGTGGACTTGCTCGGATGCCAAGCTACCTCAAACACATTTTGGGCGAGTGGGAAATTCAGCATAATCTCATTTCCCGTGACAGTATCCCAAACCCGGACCACCCCCGAATTGCAGCGGTTTTGGGGGATGTCACTTTCGTCTTTAGTAAAAGAGCGAGGCGAATATCCTACTAGCAAGTGATGGCGACACTGAGCACCCTTTCCCCATTGCATGGTTGCAGGGAGGTATCCCCATTTAGGCTTGTCTTCTTCTGTCGAAACCGACATATTAGCAGGCCCAACTTGATTTCCGAAGGATCTATAGCGGCTTTTGCTGATATCGCCGTTGGGGTTCATGGTGTAGACACGCACAGCCTGGTTAGTAACATCCATTCCTGTGGCCACAAGACTCCCTCGGGGCAGGACAAAGTTAACATTGCCTGCGTGTTGCCATGTCGCGACACACTTGATAGAGCCCTTGAGATTTGCATCAGGCCGCCAGATCTTAACGGTATGATCAAAGCTTGCAGTGTACGTCAGCCCAGTGTCTTCATCAAATGCAGATGATACTACGGAGGAATAGAGCCAAGGGTCCTGGCTCTCTCTCATGGCATCTGTCGAGTTCTCACCCTTTTCGACTATGGGTCTAGAAATACGGTGGTCTGGCAGGGCCCTGAGCGCCATATCCTTGACAGATCCAATCAAGAGATTTCCAGGCTTGTTATACTGCTGATTGTGAGAGTCTGAATGTGTAATCGTGCCGCAGATGAAGGTGTCGGGAGACAGCCACGAGACCGTGGCAATATCGCCGGCACAGTTGGTCCACTCATAGCGCACATCCAAGTTATCTTCAATCAGCGTCAGCATATCGTTCTTGGCATGCAGGTACCGCCTTGATCTTCCAAAGCCCAATCGTCCCTCAACCTCACGCGAGAATCTCATGCTTGAAAGTTTAGCATATCGTTCTCGAGCTCCTTTGGTTTGGTCATGTTCAATTGACAAAGCCTGCGGGTCGCCATGATTGGTTTGGCGATAATTAACGTCCGAGAGGAAATTGTAAATGTCCATATAGCCCCTCCTTCTGAGGGCATCCTGGCCCTCCAACTTGCTAAGGTCCAAGATTGAACTAGGGCGTTTGTGGATGATGCGAGACAGCTCTCTGATTTTGCTGGACGGCGGCTTTTTGAACGACACCAACATGCGAGCCGCTTGCAGAATATAGTTAATCTCGTTGGGTGTAAAGTCAACATGGAATTTGATCCCGGGGGGCAAATTCTGCAGATCAGCAGCGGGGATTTCGGTAGTGAGAGTATCTAAAAAGCCTTGACGACTACTAGATGGTAGATACGGCCAAGAGCCGGCCTGATGCCAAGTGGACTGTATCGGCACCACTCGGTCAGGGTCCTTAACTATTTCAGGCGGCTTTCGGCGAGGGTCTCGAACGGAAGAATTTAGAGATTGAAAAGAAGATGGAGAAAGCGAAGCCAGTGTCGTCGATATTTTAGTTTTGGTACCGATACCAGTATTGATCATATGCCCATCATTACGAGATTCAGGTTGCAACTGTGGCAATGGGTCAGGATCGAGTAAAGAAGATGGCAATATGCAAGAGCTGTGTCCATTCTTCCGAGGTTGTAATCCTAGCATGGAGGGGACATTAGGTTCGCGCTTGATAGGGGTTGCAAGATCGTCCAAGGACTGACCATCGTCAATTGGATCGGTGCCAGTTTGTGGGGTCGGTTGGGAAGCTAACAAAGAGCTGCTAGCTTTGTGGACAGGATAGGAGTATTTTGAATATAGGTTAGAGGCGGTCGTAGCATTATTGATAGTTTGTTGGCGGATGATAGGGCCGCTCAAGGTACTATTTTGATGCGATGGCGATGGGTTGAAAAATGGACTCTAAATGATCAGGCAGGTGGCGTTAGTAAATTTTCTGATGTAGATGACGACGGGACCAAAACGCATCGCAGGAAAGGTCGTGTATTTAGGCGCGATTTCATGAATGACACGTGCATACCCATCTCAGGTCAAAATCTTGACGCAATCGTTTACGGGGTCGAGGTGCTGCATCGTAATCAGAGTCATCAGAGAGAAGCCCAGGCTGGGAATTTTCTCGTGTGCTTTGGTCCAGGAGGGCGCCTGGTTGGCTATTATGGCTGCAGTTTTGAAGGAGGGCTGAGGGTCGTTGTAGCAATCGACGCTGTGATGGTGGCAATGATGACAGCGATTGGTTCTGTTTCTGTCTCTGTAGAACCTGGCCATAGTGACTTTGGTAATCATGTTGGTCCTGGCAATAGCGGAGTTCGTCCGGTCGATTACTGACCAGTTGTAGCCGCAAGGCATTTGACATGCTCGACTTCTCACCTCTTGGCTCTGACGAAAATGAACATGAGCCAGGACCAGTGCCAATGTCGCTCTCTGATGACCATTTGCTCTTTGTTTCAGAAGTTGTCAGTGTGGTTAAGCTTTCCACTTCTGTCGGAGGTTCATCAGTCGTTAAATCGATGATCAGGGGAGAATGGCTCATACTACATTCTTAGCAATACGCTTGATGTTATGGTCATTCGGCTAGATGTACATATATCGCGTTTGGGGTTTAGGATATAGAAGAAACCCATTGCTCTAGGGCAATGTAGAATGTTCCATTACCTCTGTTTTAGAACCTCCTGTTTGGAGAGTGCTGACTAATCTGTCAAGCATGTAATCCTTTCTTCTATGACCCTATTGCGTGTGGGTTATTAACCCTAGGAAACATTTCAGCATCACATACTGACATTTATATAGATATATATAACACTCATCTATTCTCTAGATCATTCAATCTATCGCTTTATGCTATTAGAAGCCTTATAATCTATGGTGAAGCTATCTAACTATCAAGCACATGAACTTTAGAGACTTTTTCACGCCCTAAGTAGTAGACAAGGTGTAGCATATGGGAATATCACTTTTCTAGAGATAGAAGTCGCTCAACGCATTCAGCTACTAATGAATTAATAATATGCAGAAACTAGTTAAAATAAACTTAACCAATGGCTAGCTTCTCAGTGAAAACTATCAAATAGAAGCAGACATAAGAGGAAAATAAACAAAATAAGAAAACGTAGAGCCACCACCAACGACTAAAAAGACAAATAAAATGCACATAAAATGCACGAGAGCCGCCAGAAATAGCAAGAAAGGGCACGCAAATAATAGAAAACTTAACTCCAGGAAGAAAATAACCCAAATGATGCTGTGAAGTTCATGAATCTAGGCATATGTTTTTCTCCCGCCCTCACCAACTTTTCAACATGCTATGCAGCCTTGACATCGCAAAGATTACGACGCGACATGCATCTAGAAATGTAAGCAAAGTACGTAACTTAAGAGCTCTCTCTGCTTAGTAATTGGCCCCATAGTCAAATCCTTGGCCAAACTGTTGAGGAGTATCAAAATCACGGCGTGGCCTTCCACGATCACGGAAGCCTCCACGACCGCGGCCACCCCGAGCAGGAGGCCCATGATGGCCTGTCCCCTCATGGCCTCCATGCCCGCCTCGGAAAGAATTGCTAGGTCCATGATGATTATGGCTCTGGGGTTGTGTAGGAGCCTGTAGTTGAGAAGCAGCCGGTGTGACCTGTTGAGGAGCAGCATCGCCACGCGTGCTTCGGGGGCCATAGGAACCACCACGATCTGTCTGTATACGGCGAGAAATAGCCTTGGAAGATACGCCAGCACCAATCTCAATATCCGGCTCTTCAACGCACATGCCGCTAGTAATCTCAATATCGCCACATCCACCGAACTTGGCGGTATGCATCCATTTAACATCGGCTTCAGTCAGAGCGTTAATTGGAATAACAGAGATGCCAGTGTTGTAATCACTGCAGTCACGAGGACCAAAGCCTACACCCCAACGGGTGCGGAGTCCGTAATGCTGATATTCGGGTGACTTCATCTTTTCCATAGCGCGTGCAGCCATATCACGATACAGCATCTTGACAAATGCATGGCGTTTATCCTTGTTGACGATACACGACTGAACCTCGCCAAAGGCTGCAAAAATATTGTGAAGCTCAGAGTCCGAATAGTTTACACCACCAATGAATAGAGTGCGGCTAAGAACTCGGATATGGTTTTCGGGAAGTGTCTTATCGTACTCAATCCACCGGGGTCTTATGGGTTCCGAGGCTCTGTTACCCGCAGGACTACGTTCACGGTACTCACTACGGCCGCTTTTATGATCATCATAACCGTTACCTGCACCACCATTGCGTTGCCAGCCGCTTCCACCACTAGGTGATCTTGAACGACCTCTTTGACCTGGAGGAGACCGGCCATACTCGCGATCGGCTTGAGGACCGGTAGGAGGCTGGATACCAGGCTTAGCGGCACCATAGGCTCCAAATCCAAATTTATTCTTGTTTTGTTGAGGCTGAGCTGTAGGCTGAGCATTGCCTAACGCCAAGGTCTGAAGTATGGCAGCGATGGCAGGATTCAACGCTCCTCCCGCCGCAGCATTGGGAAATCCTCCCTGGAGAGCAGGAATGGAGCTCATTAAAGTAGCAAGAGCTGCAGCCTGTGCAGGTGGCAGTGCTGCGGCTGTTGCTGGGGGTGCTGTGGGTGCTGAAGCAGGAGAAGCAGTGATAGGATTCTGCATAGGGTTAACAGCACTGTAAGAGCCCGCGTAGTAGTCGTTGTAGGCGGGCGTTTGTACTTGTGCTTGCGGCTGTACAGGGGCTGCTACGGGGACGTGGGTTTGAGCTGGTGCTGGGACTGCGGGTTGTGCTGGGGGAGGAGCAGTAGAATTGTTTGAAGGGGTGGGAGTACTCTTATTGCTACTGTGGGCAATAGCAGCCAATCGGCTCAAAATAGAGGATGCACTGTCGAAGGCCGGTTCGGCAGCAGGAGCTGGAGACGGAACTTGGGTCACAGCCGGGGCTGAAACTGGGGGAGTACCAAGAGCCGAAGGCGCGCGACTTGCGGATCGGCTGGGAATACCATTGACGATGCCAGGAGGTGGCGATCCTTGCGGGGTAGTAGAACGGTCTAAACAATCAATGAGACATATTAGCAAGGTATCAGGTAGCTACAACTAACAGACTAAACTTACCAGGCTCCGAAGGTTGTTGGAGAGTTGTCAAGAATGTAGAAATCATATGGCTAGGAAGAGCGCCAGACCGGTCCCAGATAGTTACCAAACGCTTGATCTTCTCACGCTGATCAGGAGGACATACACGGACGACGTCAAGCACAAGGGGCTCAATTACATCTCTAATGCGAGCAACTCCAGCGGCAAAGGTACCATGTTCATCTGCACTGCTCACATCGGGCTGGCCCTGGGCTTTTGCCTTCTCTATCCACTTCCGAAGAACAGAGTCGAAGATATACACAGCACCAAGCTTGTGAGTGATAGGAGCGCGTTTGAGATATCTGACCAAAGCAGATACAACAACAGACTCGGACTATTTTATACAATGAAGTGTTAGATGCAGTTTCACTCTACGCAGAATACGCAATACTAAGCGTGACTTACCTCAATATTGTTCTCAGACAAAGTAGTAATAGCTTCAACCTGACCACGCTGAGAGCCAGGAGGTTTGGAGTTTATAAGGACTCCAAAGTGCTTTTCAAGCTCGGTTGCTACTGAAGACATGGCTGTATATATATGTGTATGTGTATAGGAGGATGAAAGAAGGGTTACTCAGTTACTACACAGAGCGAACGTGATTAGAAACTTGCGTTTACGAGAAACCCAACAGCGCTGACGTTGGGAAAATTAGACCTCAAGGCCTTTTTTCCAGTTCATGGTGTGTAAAATCCTTACTAGGTATCAGGACGTAAATAGTAGAGCTCAAGTTCAGCTTCACGTCACGGTCTCAAGTATTGGAGACGAATAGTAGACGGGGTTGGGTAGTCAGTCTACTTTCTAGGTCTAGTAGAACTTTCTCATAAGCGTAGTGTAGTGCGATTACAAGGGCGACTGGAGTCTACTCAATCAGGTGGCAGTATGATGCAAGTTGGCGATGGTCGAAATAATCATACAGACTGCAGCTTAAGCATGCGCAAGCCTGGTGTACAGATACGTTTCCCGGATGTCGATTATCAACGGGAAGAAACAAGTTTTATCACAAGTTAAACGAAGCCCGTTCGCTTGACTTTTTTCTTTTTTTTTCTTTTTCAGCAGCAAGTGAGATGAAGGAGAGAATGAGAAGCGACGGCCAAATGCAATAACACGATAAATATACCGCTGGGTTGGTCGGATTTGTCGGAAGAGCTCAATGCAAGGGCAAAGGAAATTCTGTAGTATACAGTAAACAAGGGACGCAAATCGACAGTTAAACTGCACAGTCGCGATGCTATTGCCTCTGGACTGACAATATCACAGGAAGATGCGATGGATGGCTTAGAAGGACAACGCAAGGCTAAGAGCTCGTCCAAGTCTTACTTGTGCTTCTTCACTTGAATCGTATTTCACAGAGTTGACAAGATGCGCAGGCAACTATTTGCACTTGTCTTCTAGACGCAGCTCGTACGATAGAAAAAGGAGAAAATACGTGTAAAGGTTACGATACGCAGAGGCCAACGCGAACTCCAACTCCAAGGCGCTGAGCTGGGAATCTATCTCTCCCTAGGATATTATAATCAGAGAAAAACTCGGAATACAGTTTCCCGCAAGAAATGAAGAAATATATTCAACCCGGTTTACGACAGTCAAATACAAGTTGTTGTCGCGAGGCAAGAATTAACTATCACCAGAGACTGCAAAAAATGTCGCAATTGGTGAGAGAAGACGGGGGCGCGGGAAATGTGTGAAAAGGGTATTAGAGACAAATTAAATGGCTTATCCGCGATGAGAGAGTGAAAACCTAAGAGACGTTGCGAAAGCGATTGCAACGAAGGGAAATCCACGTTGTCGATGGTGTAGTTCTCAACGTTGAAGGTCAATGTTGAAGAATTATTGGGGGAGAAAGGAGAAAAACGAGAAACTCAAGTCAGAAACAGGCCACAAAAGGCCAGCGAAATGAAAGTGTGGGACTGTCTGATCAAAGCTGACTAATGTTTATTTGTCTCACCTGTGAATAGCCCTTGTGTTTGTGGCACGGGGCCATATCTGTGGCGCTATACACAGCCAATTAAAACCTCCTCTGCTCCCAACAAATTCTTGTGGCTGACACTGTAATTATATGATATCAGAATGTAAATACACACTGTGTAATACAAATCAGTATTTACGCTGCAAGTACAGTATGAGCCGCATTGAAGCAGATTTACGTCAGCATTTCTGGCTGGCCAAAGATGCACACACGTACCCAGTTTATTAGCCAAGTTCATCCACCTCGATCAACCAAAGTTCCATGTCCAGTAAGCAAACAACCTTTGCTATGGATAATGTGGTTGAAGAGGTCAGGTGTGCTTTTTTTTTTTTTTTGCTTTTTTTGTCTTGTGAGTTGACGTGGTCAGTTGTTCGGGATCTTCGGACTTAAGCAAAACGTCAAAATCTGATAAAACGGTAAAAGGACACAAGATCAAGATGAACACACGTTATCATAACACCTACGTATTTCTTCCCTTCCATCGATTTACAGCTAGTTGGAGGTCGCTGCACATTTACTTTCTCCTGTCGGCAAAACCGGTCTCCCCACATCTGAATTCAGTGCAATGGGGGCTGCTCTCCGGCCAGCCGAGCCGAGAATAAAGCCTAATAAGGGTATGATCAATCTGCCTTAAATAGGCAAGTACGGGTTACCGTAGTACTCTTCTCCTACATCTGTTATGTACATCAAATCGAATTGTACATACATCGGCACAGACCTTGCCTCAATGCCAAGGTTTCGTTTAATGTGCTACCATTCACGTCATTCCTGAGGTGTTGTGCCAAACTAAAGTTCTATGGATAGTATTCCGAACCACCAAGCAGCAGCATTGGGTTTCTTCCATGAAAAGGAATAGGAGAAGAACAAGAAGACTTTGTGCGAGTCCTACTTACAGACACCATGTAATTAGTTGTCTCTTTAGAAGGGTCTTTTGTTGGGTCAATCTATGCAAACTCTCCCGCGTACGGATACAAAAGCAAGGCATACTGAGGCTCTGGGGTAAATCCTTATGTCCGGTCGGAAACCCCAACTTCCCGATATGAAAGAGGAAATTAAAAGCCGTCTCCAGCTCTTGTGCTGCTGTGCATCTTTGATAAAGCATTGCAGTTCTAGGGCGAATGGGCAAAGCATGGCAGGTAGTAGGGGAAAGGCTGGTATACTGGTAAAAGGTCGTAACGTTTAACGCTTTCCTGCTTAACTCTATCACTAATGGCGCAGCCGGCCATTCGGTGGTATTGCAGGCAGCTAGCTGGTTCGGGCTGGGGGTAAGGTGCACTGGGCATGAGCTGGCCAGGTCCAGAATTACAATATACACTGTCATAAACACCTCTCTCGCAGCTGGAAGTAAACAGCTCCGCTTCTTGCCGTGAGACTAGGCCTCTTCTAGGCTAGGGAGACAAGTAAAGCAATATAACTGCACACTTCTAGGTATGTATGCAAGCTTAAAACAGGTAATTAACAGCAGCATAGTAGCATAAATAATATTCATCATCGCATCGGTCCTCCTTTGGCAGTATCCCCGTCTTCCTCCCCAAAAGCCCCATTCAAGGTGCGAGCTCAAGGGGGGCATGGCTATAATTCGTTCCTGCGATTTTGATACCTAAGCCACATTATTTTTTTATGATGTACATGTTATAGTATTCTACATGCTCATAGCCTATAAGCTCTCCAATGTTGCGCTTAAACGTCAACCCGGCCAGGGCCAGCTTAGCACTAAGCACAGATTCTTTGTTGCTCTGCCCCATAGCCCAAGCACGTATAAAGCGGGGAGGGCTAGTTGCTGAGAATTCATGGCCTCAGATAGGTCAGTAAGACTTTTGCTTAGCCATGGATTCCCGGGTCTTCTCCGGGTGGGTGCTATATCACTAGATAGTTCCCTTGTCGCTAAATAAAGAGAACTAAAACCGACAATTGCACAAAGCGTCAGTCACATTTGATGACGTTGGAGAAGTCAAATGTGACTGAAAAAAAGTTAGATGGCATTATTTCATGTATCACACAGCTCGCTACACGTATGGCCGTACAAATAAAAAGTCGTAAATGCCTCTTTGTCTTCCATGAACAGTACAACTCCGGAGCTCCGCAGGCAGGGTTGTCGCAATAATAAGTCTCCAAGATCCCTGCCTTGCCTGGCAAGCCGAAGTCGGCAAACTTACCTCAAAGCTCAGCTTGAGCTAAGGCTCGGCTTGGTGTCTCGATGGAAATTACTATTCAAATCCATAAAACAGCCACACGGCCATTTGCTAGCTGTGAAAAGACGCTGTGACCGATAGATAGTTTCGTAAGGAGCCTTTGAGCATATGTTCAAAAATGCAGTCGTGTTTCAGCTTTGCAATGCGATCCTGAGTTGAATGGCCCTTGGCACCACTATTGCCTGGAAACGAAGGCATTTTAGAGTGTTGTGGACCTAGTCCTCATTTGCATGAGAGATGCCCTTCATCAATTTGGCTCCGTTCCACCACACACTCATATCAAACCTTCCGCCCAGCCATGGCTCCCACAACACACGCTTTTGCCTCGTGGCCACGTCTTAGACGTAGTGCACTACGGCAAAGACCCTTTGCCCAAGCATCTTCTTCCAGGATATCGGGTCAGGAGACTGCCCTCCTGGCATGTAGGCCTCCTCTGCGAGAGCAGGAAGCTCGGTTCTCACACAGGCCTGAAGCTGGAGGCCGTGAAAAAGATCCCCAGCAGTTGCAATTCACTGGTGGAGCCAAGCTTGAGGTAGGGATTTCCTGCGGCCTTGGTGGTTGGCACTTTGTCTTCCTCCAAGCCTGGCTAGCAAGTGCTATAGGCGATTCCCCATCTCCAGTGTCAATCTAAATCAAGATACCCGTGTAAGACCTAGATGTCGATTCCTACTTGTTTCCAGCGGGAGGAGGAATGACGCAATAACTGTCATTCACATGATGGAAAATGATGTCCACTTTAGTCTCTTCTCGACTTCAGGATGACCAAGGGGAGCCCCAGCAGCTGCAATTCCTGAAATTAAACGGCAAGCCCCTATCTCCAACTTGCAGTACAGAAGGTTTGTGTTGTTTTTTGGTTGACGGTATTATTGCATGGCGTGCGGAGAGCGGTTACGCAAAATCCTGGACGGCCTGTTGCGGACTCTTCCGTCTTTGTTCGGCCGTTACTCGCCGATGGCGCCCAACCATACTGACCTGCTTGTGAACAATATTCACGTAGGCTCTAATACAGGCTGCATTATGGGCATATGTAATTGGAAAAGAAACCATCCTCAGCCCGGTTGGAATGCCATTAGAGAGGGCTGTGAGCCTCTTCGGGAGGAGCGTACCCCGGCGGGCCTGGCGTCGGGTTGGCAGCTCGGATGAGTTTTGTCGTGGCTTTTAGGATGCTTTTGCCGCTGTAATAGGACCCGATGCACCTCTAAAGCGTGCCAAAGCGGTGCGTCTAGTAGGAACACCGTCGAGTTTTGATATCCAATAGGTGGATCAGGAGAATCAGCAGCCCACTGCAGAGGTGTTATTTAGTTGGCTGTTCCTCGGGATTATCACTCCGAATGCCGATGTGGAAGATTGTTAGGATGCCAAGACTGTTCCACAATCCTTCTCTCGACCCTGCTTCTTGTTGATGTTGAGGGCAGCGCGAGTAACAAAGCAGCAACAAGGAAAATGGATGATTCCAATAGAATATAAGGGGTCCGTAGCATTTCTTAGCTTCTTCGAATATTTTTCTTGTCGGATTATTGGGCAGCTGGTTTCATTAGAAGACCTAATCCTCTAACTTGATTTCGTCGGTTTCCTTGACGTCAACGGCCTATTCGACTCCAGTCGCCAGGGGCCATTATGGCGACAATGAGATGACAACGGAAATGCCATGGCATTGCTATCACTTCGCTATCATCAGCCACCCGCTGCTCTCATCGTGGTCCAGGCGGTGCAGACGTTACAGTGGATGGCGGGTGGCCAAGGGTAAAAACGGCACGATGAAATTGACGAGACGGGGGGGTTCCAGGAGTGGCCCTCTTGTACATGTACCTGACCACATCTGGAAATAGAGAGTCAGGTTCTGAAAGTTGTGGGTGGCTGACTGACTGAGTGTTTGTTGGTTATGGATGATTTGCTGGGGTAGTGGGTTCCTTCCATCCTATGGTCTGTGCGGGCCTTTTTCGTTCCTCATTCCTCGAAGCTTTTTCTCTGCATGGTATTATACGTGCTAGATACATGCGCTATGGGCTAAGCTATGTGCCAAGTCTGGCTCATGTTCCCAGCAACTAGTCATGCCTTGCGTGCTGTGTGCTGTGTGGAGCTCCAAAGTGGGAAGGATTCTGCTCTTTTGCATCTTTTACAGAGGGGACTCCCTTCATCCGGCGTCCTTACAGACCTATGCAGGCCCACTGAATCAAGTAACAGAATTGCTTGAATTTTTTGACAGGGACAACAATCATACCCTACCAGTTACCCAGGCGCAGGCTTGTGGAGATCTAATGCAGGTGAATAGAAGAAATAATTTCATGTGAGGGTGAGAGGCTTAACTCAGTCGTTGACAGTCGCTGAAGCTCCTCAGACACAAAAGGAAAAAAAAAAAAAAGAAAAAAAAAGCTTGTTCAGGTCAACACGTCACAACGTCGGAATATTGGCCTTGTCTTAGACTAAGCCCTAGCTCAACATTACCACAATGATCACCGACTTTCTTCCATATTGACGCCACCTTTCCCCCGGACAAACACAAAATTTCCGGTCGGTTCCTCATGGCTTTAGTTGTTGGTAAAAGGATGAAGGGGGAGTGGAAATGCTCTCGAGGTTCCGGTTATATTAAAGTCTGGAGAGAAGGAAGGGAAGAAGGGAAGAAGAAATTATCCTGTCCTTTTTCTCATCTTAGCATAAGCACTTGGAGCTTCAACTGTAACTGACTGCAGCCGGCGTTGGCACGAAAAGGAAAGGGAGGAATGAGAAGAACCAAGAGCAATGAGGCCAGACAGTACGCGAGGGAAAACAGCCAGGGATAGAAATCGAAGGGCACAGAAGGATTAGTCTGTTGTTGAAGTCAAGTGTTGTGATGCAGTGCTTAGTGTAGAGTGGATGTTATTGGCTTCTCACGGAACTAAACCCCGAGTCTTCCCCTTCCAATGGGATGAGCGGCCCCATGACATTGCCCAGTACTTCTGCATGTTATGCCATGCTTGGCTGTGCTGTCTGTTGAGGCGACATGACCAACCGCGTCTTCTCCTGCCTTGTCTTTCCGTCCTTTCCTAAAGTATCCTGCGCCTTCTCTTTCAAATTTTCCCCATTTATCTACCTATCCTCGTAATCCCCCGTCCCACCTTACTTTCCATTTCTTCTTTTTTCTCTTTTCCATTCATCTCCCCACATCCTTTTTCATCTTCTCTTTCTACTTTCCTTTTTTTTTTTTTTTTTGCTTTTTTCTTTTTCTTGTGGCTATCGTGCATTTCTAACCCTTCCATCCTCCTTTTTTCTTTTTCCTTTTTATAACCCCCCTAA